>CM020020.1:10943729-11109352 GCA_009771035.1 Lupinus albus
GAAATGAGCAGACTTGGTCAAATGATCCACTATTACCCATATCGAGTCATATCCTTTCTGAGTCTTCGGAAAACCAGACACAAAATCCATGGAGATACTGTCCCACTTCCAAACAGGATTTCTAGGGGTTGTAACTCCCCCGAAGGTCGCTGATGCTCAATTTTGGCTTTCTGACATACTAAACAACTCGAGACACATACGAAGCCACATCTCTCTTCAATATAAGCCACCAAAATAACTTCTTCAAGTCTTGGTACATTTTCGTCGTCCCCGGATGAAAACTCATCTTACTCTTATGGGACTCCTCCAAAATACTCTTCTGTAATTCCTCATCATGAGGTACACATACTCTCCCTTTGTAATGCAACAATCCACTAAGGTCCGATGCGAAATCAGTTTCCTTACCACTTAACATCAAATCCCGTTTAACCATTAGCTCAATATCCTCCACTTGCATTACTCGGATTTGATCGAACAGTTCATTTGTGACCTTAAGCATCCCTATAATCATACTCTGGGGCTTTATCTGAACTCCCAAGTTCATATCCCTGAATTCTTCAATCAGTTTCCCTTCTCTGATCATCAACGCCTACATGTGCAAGGATTTCCGACTTAGAGCATCGGCCACCACATTGGCCTTTCCCGGATGGTACTGCAGCCCAAAATCATAATCCTCAAGGAAATCCATCCACCATCTCTGTCTCATATTCAATTCGTTTTGATCAAATAGGTACTTCAAACTCTTGTGGTCGCTGAATACCTCAAATCTCACGCCATAGAGATGGTGTCTCCAGATTTTTAAAGCAAAGACCACTACAGCTAGTTCTAAATCATGAGTAGGGTAGTTTTGTTCGTGCATTCTTAACTGACGAGAAGCATAGGCAACAAATTTCCCTTCATGATCAGGACACAACCCAAACCTTGCTTGGAAGTAATAATAAAACATTGAAATTCTTATCGGTACAAGGAAGAACCAACACTGGTGCCGTAGTCAGCCTTCGTTTCAACTCCTGAAAGCTTTCTTCACAACGAAGTGTCCACACATACGATTCTCCTTTCTAGGTGAGCTTAGTCAATGGTAGTGCCAACTTCGAAAATCCTTCAATGAATTTCCGATAATACCCCGCCAAACCCAGAAAGCTCCTGATCTCAGTGACTGACTTGGGCACCGCCCATTCCATAATCGCTTTGACCTTTGAAGGATCTACTGCCACTCCTTCCTGGGAGATCACATGTCCAAGAAAGTTTACCCATTCCAACCAGGAAATCACATTTTGACAGCTTTGCATACAACCGATTCTTACTGAGAAGTTCTAGCACCACCTTCAAGTGCTCAGCATGCTCCTCTCGGCTTTTGGAGTAAACCAAAATGTCATCAATAAATATCAATACGAATGAATCCAAATACGGATGAAAAATCCGGGTTCATGTAGTCGGTAAATATGATGGGGCATTTGTTACACCAAAAGGCCATGATCAAATATTCAAAATATCCATACCTTGTCCTGAAATCAAGTTTTAGGAATGTCTTCCGTCTTCACACAAAGTTGGTGGTAACCCGACCGAAGGTCAATTTTTGAAAACATCACCGCTCCCCTCAATTGATCCATCAGTCATCAATTCGGGGTAACGAATATTTATTCTTAATTGTAACCTTGTTCAACTGCCTGTAGTCGGTACACAACCGCATACTACCATCTCTCTTCTTACCAACAAAACAGCGCGCACCCCATGGCGAGACACTAGGACTGAATAAACCGCTTGGCCAATAAGTCCTCGACCTGCTTCTTCAACTCGGCCAATTCTAACGGTGCCATCCTATAAGGAGCTATAGATATGGGTCCCGTTCCAGGTACCAAATCGATAGAGAATTCAACTTCTCTCACTAGAGGCAACTCCGAAATATCACCAGGAAATACCTCACGAAACTCACGAACTATCGGAATGTCCTCAATCTTGGGTTTCTCAATACCCTCCAGGGATGCCAGCAACATAAACACGGCTCCTCCCTCCTTACAGGAAGTCCTGACTTCCTTTGCCGATAACGACTTCATGTTAATAACCTCTTCAGAAATCTCATCTAGATTCCCGAATACCACGGTCTTATCAGCACAATTAAGCACCACGCGATTTGCCGACAACCAGTCCATCCCCAGAATTATATCTAACTGGGATTGTGGTAAGCAGATTAAATCCACGGTAAAGGTCCTGCCATTCACCACCACCGGACATCGAGACACAACTATCGACACCACCACAGGTACATCAGTTGGGGTGGATACGACGAAGTCGAAAGGCAACGACTCAGTTTGCAAATTCAGTCTATCCACGTATTCAATAGATACAAAGGAGTGTGTCGCTCCCGAATCAAACAACACTAAAAGGGGAATACCTGCCACCATGCAATTACCTTTTATCAGGCCATCTGCACCCGATACCTCTGCACCACTCATGGTGAACACTCTGCCAGCGGATCGAGGATGTTCAGCCCTCACCGCATTCATACTCTGTGGTAGATTTGGACAGTGTCTTCGGACATGCCCAACCTCCTTGCAATGAAAACAGGTTAGTGCCATTCTGGGCACGAGTCACCAACATGAGCTCGACCACATTTACTACACATAGGAGGAGAGTTCAACCGTGACCCTCCGGCATTGGCATCGGTCCTCGACCCATGCGAAGAGTAACCTCGACTACTAGTTGGATTAGAGTAAGGTTTTCGTGCCTCTTGTAACACATTGTCCTTCCCTTTCTCATGAGAGAAATTTCTTTGAGGTCCAGAGTGTTTGGGGGGAAGTAGTTTTGGTGTCAGCACTTCATCCGCCCTAATGTCATCCTCCACCATTCTGCACTTGTTGACCAAGGTAGCAAAGTCAGAGATCTCTTGATGCCTAAGCATCGTCTTCAGTTTGGGCTTCAAACCCGATTCAAATTCGAGCACTTGGACCTTCCGTCCACCTCCAACTCTGAGTAAGGGCAAAATCGGGCCAATTCTTCAAATTTGGCCGCATATGTTCCCACCGACAGGTCACCTTGCTCCAACCTTAAAAAATCCATCTCTTTCTGCCTCCTTAAATCAGTAGGAAAATATTTATGGTGGAATTTCACCTTGAAGGTATCCCAGAGAACTGACTGGGATTCCTCCTGCAGAACTCATCCAGCCCTCGGTATTCTGCTGGCCCAGGTGGAACTAGTGGGTTTGAACTCGGACTTGGCGCCGGGTTCTGGTTCAGATTGTGCAAGTTCTCATTGACTTATTGCAAAGCCGCCACCATTTGCGCCAATAAATCATTCAGAACATTCTGACTTGTCCCTCTTCCTCTTCCTCTCCCAGCCATGGGTACCTGTACTCACTCACTGGTCAGCAATCGAATTTGTATAATAACCGTGCACGTAACCACTTAACACTTTGCACAATTCAACAATCTCAACACATAAAGTTTTCGAAGAAGCATGTAAGACCATACCTTAGGTCGCAGGATTAACTATGCTCTGATACCATATTGTAAAGACCCAAATTCTACCATTGAAAATTTTTCCTTATTTAATCCAATTTCATGCATTTAACGATAAATCATGATTACCGAGTGAATAAACTTATTTAAAAGATCTCACTTCTTGCTCACACCTGATCTATGAACCAAAAGTAACATACCAATTCAGATAGCAGAAAAATATAATTCGTATTAATGTAACTTAGTAACGTCCGCATACAATTAGCTATGGGTTTACAACACGCCCATAGCTACATATATCCCGAGTTATTAGTTTCCATGATTTAAACCATGAACAACAATCAGGTTTATAATTACAAAATAATTAGTTCAAGTACAACCAACAAGGTTACAAAAGAATGGATAAGAGACATCAAGATAAAAGTCTCTAAGCTCCTAATCAAAAACACCCATACTCCTTCCACCTACCTGTAATGGGATTAACATTGACAATACACCAAGAAAACACAAAGGAATAAGTCGTTAACTCATTAAATATCAATGTAAGTTAATCCACATTTAATAAGGTTAAATAAACGGTTTAAAATCAAGTTTACTTAAAAGCCAATTTCAACGTTCATACTTTTGAAAACCATGCTACATAACTTGAGCCAAAGTTTGCTACATTGCTTGAGCCAAAGCTTGCTACAATACTTGAGCCAAAGTTTGCTACATTGCTTGAGCCAAAGCTTGCTACATTACTTGAGCCAAAGCTTGCTACATTGCTTGAGCCAAAGCTTGCTATATTGCTTGAGCCAAAGCTTGCTACATTGCTTGAGCCAAAGCTTGCTACTTTACTTGAGCCAAAGTCGCTAACCAATCATGGTCGGCGAAAAACTAGTTTTATTTCCATTGGCACTCCACCAATACATTTTTACGAGTTTTATTTTCATTGGCACTCGACCAATACAAAAACAGTAAATGCACCGACCTCATTATAAACATATACATATATGATTATAACTACAAAGTGATTTACGAATCATTTTATTATTCCGAGTTTTATTTCCATTGGCACTCCACCAATACATATACGGTAAATCCACTCCTCGTTGTTACAAACATACCCATATATGTTTATAACAACTAAGTGATTTACGCTTCATTGCATTATTCCGAGTATTATTTCCATTGGTACTCCACCAATACATATACGGCAAATCCACTCCTCGTTGTTACAAACATACCCATATATGTTTATAACAACTAAGTGATTTACGCTTCATTTCGTCATCCATATCAGAAAATCCACACATTTTCTATCACAGTGCAAAAGTTAAAGACTTATCCTTACCTCGGTGAGTGTTGGGTTTGGGTTCTTGGCAACTCCTCAAGTTCCACTGACATCGCCTCCAACCTTAGGATCTTTCCTCATCCCACCATATAACACAAGGTTAGTCACTTATACCAAATATCACATAAACAACTTATATTGCATTATTTAACCATTCAAGATATTCATCATATTTTCAATATTAGAAAGTAAACTCATCTTCTACCTCTAGCATTTTAACCATTTTCCATTTTTACCCCATTTTCTCTTTAGGGTTTTGGGGTTTTCATGAACCAACCCACAAATTCTTTCCATCTTCGACATACTAATTCTAAACCAAGAGTTTACAAGAGAAAAATCACATAAAACGAACCATAACTCAAAAGGGTGAGTTTCCATGGTTTCCCTCATTCTTGAGAAGAGATCCATAATACCAAAAATGGGTTTTCAAGAGAAGAAGAGAGTTAGGATAGAGAGTTTTACCTCTTCTCAAGCTCTTGAACAAGAATCAAAGCTCCTAGACCTTGGGAATGCTCTCTTCTCTTACCTCTCTTTAATTCTTAACCTAAAACTGTATTTGGGGTTTCCCTCATTTAATGCTCTTGTCGGGTTCTCGCTTAAGCGAGCTTATTCTGGCTCAAGCGAGGATCTCAGGACTGATACTATAAGTTTAAAGGCTTAAATGTTAGGGTGTTACAGATCCCATATACCCAAAACAAGTTTCTAAGTGAGAAGGACAGATTAAATCAAGAGATTTACCTCTTCTCAAGCTTCTAGTTGATTCCCATGAATTCTTGCTCTCAAAATCATCTCCTTCTCTCCTTTCTCTCAAAAGTTCTAACCCTAAATGTGTTTGGGATTCTATTTTAGGATCTAGCGTATCGGGTTCTCGCTCAAGTGAGGAAATCCCACCTTTTTAAAATTTAACCACTGACGCTCTCGCTCAAGCGAGAATTTTCCAACCTCTACATGCTCTAGAATGACCCTCTCGCCCAAGCGAGCCAACTCTCGCTCAAGCGAGAATTCTAGTGAAAATCCTGGGAACAGCTTTGATCCCCTCGCTTGGGAAAGACCCTCTCGCTCAAGCGAGAATCTGGCTGTAAACCCCAGTCTTCAGGAATTTACCACATTTAAGAAAGACAACAATTCAGGGTGTTACAGTCCTCCCCCTCTAATAAGAATTTTCGTCCCCGAAAATTAAACATACCTAGATTCAAACAAGTGAGAGTAATCCTCCCTCATGTCACGTTCCACTTCCCAAGTTGCATCTCCCTCATCTACTTGGCTCCACAAGACTTTTACCAAGGAAATCTCTTTTCCTCTCAACCTCTTAACATTGGTATCTATGGTCCTCACAGGCGAAGTCGCAAACGTTAAGTTATCCTTCAGCTCAATCTAATCAGACTCAACCACGTGAGATGGATCTCCAATATATTTCCTCAATTGTGATACATGAAACACATTGTGGAGGTTTGACAACAAAGGGGGTAAGGTAACTCAGTATGTTGCCGGTACAATCCTCTGCATTATTATGGCCCAATCAACCATGGAGTAAGCTTACGGGATTTCAACACTCTACCAATCCCAGTAGTCAGAACTACCCTCATGAATACATGATCCCCCTCATTAAACTCAAGAGGTTTTAGTCTCTTATCATAATAGTTTTTCTGTCGACTTTGTGCTATCCTCATATTCTCCCTTATTTGCTTAATCTTCACAGTCGTTTCTCGGACCACTTGCGGTCCCAATACCAAATTCTCTCCAGTCTCGAACCAACTCACTAGAGTCCTATATTTCCTGCCATAAAAGGCTTCATAAGGGGCCATCCTGATACTAGTATGGAAACTATTGTTGTAGGTGAACTCGATCAACGGTAGCATATTATCTCAACTCCCAGGTATTCCAAAACACATGTCCTCAAAAGATCCTCCAATGATTGTATGGTCCTCTCTGATTAACCATCCGTTTGTGGATGATAAGCAGAACTCAGTTTCAACTTTGTCCCCAAAGTGGACTGCAAACTAGTCCAAAAGTTTGAAGTGAAATGAGGATCCCTATCCGACACTATGTTCGATGGTATCCCATGCAATCGAACGATCTCTTTGATATACAACTCGGCCAATCGTTCCAAGGGATATTTCATGTTCATTAGCAAGAAATTAGCGGACTTGGTCAAACGATCCACTATTACCCATATCGAGTCGTACCTTTTCTGAGTCCTCGGGAAACCCGATACAAAGTCCATTGAGATACTATTCCACTTCCACACAGGGATTTCTAATGATTGCAGCTCACCCGCTGGTCTCTGGTGTTCAATCTTTACTTTATGACAAATTAAACAACTTGACACATATAAGGCCACATCCTTTTTCATTCCAGACCACCAGATTAGTTTCTTTAGATCTTGATACATTTTTGTAGTTCCAGGATGGAAACTCATCCTACTCTTAAGGGATTCCTCAAAAATACTCTTTCGTAATTTTACATCACGAAGTACACATACTTTCCCTTTGTACCTCAACAACCCGTTAACATCTAACTCGAATTCCTTTTCTTTCCCATTATTCATCGAAATCCATTTGGCCACTAGTTCTTGATCCCCCACCTGTATTTCCTTGATCTGATTAAACAACTCATTCATAACCTTGAGCATTTCCAAAACCATACTATGGGGTTTGCCTTGCACTGCCAAGTTCATATCTCTGAGCTACTCAATTAATTTATCTTCATGTATCATCAAAGTGGAAACATGTAATGACTTTCGACTTAAAGCATCAGCACACAACATTAGCTTTTCCAGGATGATATTGCAAACCAAAATCATAATCTTTCCGAAACTCCATCCACCTTCTCTGTCTCATGTTCAGTTCCTTTTGTCGAACATATATTTCAAACTCTTGTGATCGCTGTAAACCTCAAATCTTACACCATAGAGATTATGTCACTAGATCTTTCCTCACAACGGACCGTCCATACATATGGTTCTCCTTTTCTAGTCAACTTGGTTAGCGATAAGGCTAACTTCGAAGACCCTTATATAAATATCCGATAATAACCTACCAATCCCAGAAAATCCTAATCTCAGTAATTGACTTTAGTACTGCACATTCCATCACTGCCTCGACCTTAAAAGGATCTACTGACACCCCCTCCTTGGATATCACATGTCCAAGAAAGTTTACTCATTCCAGCCAAAAGTCACATTTTGACAATTTTGCATACAACTGATTATCCTTCAGAATACCCAAAACAACTCTCAAATGTTTCACACGTTCCTCTTGACTCTTAGAATATACTAGAATGTCATCAGTAAATACCACCACGAATCAGTAAAGGTGCCATTCTATAAGGGGCTATAGAAATGGGTCCCGTTCCGGCATTAAGTCTATGGAGAATTCAACCTCATAAACCGGAGGCAAATCCGAAATATCACCAGGAAATACATCGAGAAACTCACGAACTATCAGAATATCCTCAACTCGGGGTTTCTCACTACCCTCCAATGATGCCAACATCATAAACACTGATCCCCCTTCCTTAAGGGAAGTCTTGACTTTCCTAGCCAACACTGGCTCCAGACATTTAGACTGGTCAGAAATCTCACATTGATCTCCAAACACTATGGTCTTATCAGCACAATTAAGGATCACATGATTTGCTGACAACCAGTCCATCCCAAAAATTAGATCTAATTGGGACAACGATAAGCAGATTAAATCTATGGTAAATGTCCTACAGTTTACCAATGCCGAACACTGAGATACAAATGCCGATACCACCACAGGTGCATTGGTAGGGGTGGATACGACTAAGTCGATGAGAAACGACTCAGTTTGCAACCTCAATTGTTCTACACATTCAACAACATATACGAAGGAGTGTGTCGCTCCCGAATTAAACAACACTAAAAGAGTAATACCTATCACCATATAATTACCTTGAATCAGACCATCAGAGTTCGTGGCCTCTGCACCACTCATGGTAAATACTCTGCCATTTGTACTCTGCCTCTCAGTCCTTACCACATTCGCCCCTTGATTAAGCTTCGGACAAAAGCTCTTCACATGCCCTTGTTCCCCACAGTGAAAGCATCCATTTCCCAGTCCAGTGCAAATATTTCCATAGTGTCTTCGACTACACTTATTGCACAGAGGATAAGACTTCTGAGATGACCCTCCAGCAGCAGTAGGGGTGGTTGGCCTTTGAGAACCATGATTGCGATAGCCACTAGGTGGAGCATAAGGTCGTCAATTTTCGACCATCTTCTCCCAACCCATCCCTTGCACAAAATGTCGTTGAGGCCCAAAGTTCCTTGGAGGATTTGTCTTGTTGAACACCGCATCATCCGCTCTCATATCATATTCATACATCCTACACTTGTTGACTAAGGTAGGAAAATCAGAAATCTACTGATGTCCAAACATCATCTTCAATTTGGGCTTTAGACCCGACTCAAATTTGGCACATTTGGACCGCCCGTCACCTCCAATTCATAATATGGACAGTATCTCACCAATTCCTCAAACTTGGTCGCGTATTCCCCCACAGATAGGACTCATTGCTCTAGTCGTAAGAACTCCACCTCCAATTCATATTATGTTCTTGTTATAGTCGACGATTATTCAAGATACACTTGGACTCTATTCTTAGTTCATAAGAATGAGACATTTAATGCCTTTAGCAAATATGCTAAAAGAGTTCAAAATGAAAAATCTCTGAAAATTGTTGCTATAAGAAGTGATCATGGGAGAGAATTTCAAAACGCCTCTTCCAAAGAATTTTGTGATGATCTTGTATCAATCACAATTTCTCTGCTCCTAGAACACCAAAACAAAATGGTGTTATAGAAAGAAAGAATCGGTCATTAGAAGAACTTGCTCGAACTATATTAAATGAAACCAATCTCCCAAAATATTCTTCGGCTGATGCAATTAGCACATCATGTTTTGTTTCAAACAGAGTTCTTATAAGACCAATTCTCAAGAAAACCCCTTATGAACTCTTCAAAGGTAGAAAACCAAACATTTATCATTTCCATGTATTTGGTTGTAAATTTTTTGTCTTAAATAATGGTAAAGACAACTTAGGCAAGTTTGACACAAAAGCTGATGAAGGAATCTTCCTATGCTATTGTCTTACTAGTAAAGCTTATAGAATCTTTAATAAAAGAACTCTAGCCTAGGAAGAATCTGTTCATGTATCTTTTGATGAAACCAATCCTATTATAAAGGATGAGTTAACTCTTGATGAAGAGGACTTACCTAGTTTTCCTTCAAAAGAAGAGTCTTCTACCAGTACAACAACCAATAATGAGCACTTGAAAATGAATGATACTTTATCCACTCAAGAAGAGCATATTCATTCTGATTTACCACAAGAATGGAAAACTCATCGAGACCATCCTATTGGCAACATCATTGGTGATATAAGTAAAGGTGTAAGCACCCGCTTAAAGTTGAATGATGCTTGTTTAAACATGGCCTTCGCCTCTCAAATAGAACCCTCTAAGATTGACGATGCAACCGAGGACGAACACTGGATTCTTACAATGCAATAAGAGTTAAACCAATTTGAGAGAAATGAAGTTTGAGAACTTCTTCCTAGACCAGATAATAGGCATGTTATAGGAAGTCGTTTGATATTTCGTAATAAATCAGATGAAAATAGAATTATTATTAGAAATAAAGCTAGACTGTTAGCACAAGGATACAATAAGGAAGAATGTATAGATTTTAATCAGACCTTCGCTCCTGTTTCTAGAGTTGAAGCTATTTGGTTATTAGTTGTGCGACACCCTTAATTTAAGTCTTTAAAATTATAGTACCAGTTCTGGGATTCTCGCTTGATCGAGGGATTTTCACCTGGGTGAGAAAGGCTCACCTAGGAGGGTGAAATCCTGGGCTATACTGACGGATTCTCGCTTGCGCGAGAGTTGCCTCGCTTGAGCGAGAGTGGTCTCGCTTGAGCGAGAGTTGTCTCACCTGGGCGAGAAAAGTGACATTTTGGACCTGTCGAAACTGTAAGATCCTCGCTTGAGCGAGAGGATCCTCGCTTGAGCGAGAGCTGCATCGCCTGAGTGAGAGTTCCCTCGCCTGGGCGAGAGGGTCAGATCTAAGTTTTTAAAATGGGTGGGAGTTTCTCGCTTGAGCGAGAATGAGCTCACTTAAGCGAAAATCCGACGAGTTGCATTAAATGAGAAACCCCAAACACATTTTAGGGTTAGAAATTGAAGAGAGGTGAGAGAAGAGAGCTTTTCCAAGGGCAAGGAGCTTTGATACTCATCTAGAAGCTTGAGAAGAGGTAAAACTCTTGATTCTAACTCTCTTCTTCCCTTTAAAATTTGTTTTGGGTATTCTCAAAATGTGAGAAACCATGGAAACTCATCCTTTAGAGTTATGTTTCGTTTTATGTTGTTTTTCTCTTGAAAACTCTTAGTTTAGAGTTGGTATTTAGTGAATGGAAAGGTTTTGTGGGTTGATTCGTGAAAACCCCAAAACCCCCAAAATGAAATGTGTCAAAAGGGGAAAATGGGTAAAATGGTAGATGGGAAAGATGAGTAGGTGTTCTAATGCAAAAAATAGAAAGTAAATATGTATGTTTTAATGTTGGAAACTTCTAATGAAAGTGGTTTTGGAAAATGTTGGAAATGTGTGAATGTCTTTTATGTTTACAAAATGACGTATGAGTGTTTATATGTTGTTGAGAATAAATTACTGACTTTTGTTGTTGATTGGTGGGGATGAGGAAAGATCCTAAGGTTGGAGGAGTTAGCGGAGGAACTTGCAAAGTTACCCAAAACCCACCCCACCACCCACCAAGGTAAGGAGAAGTTATTAATTATATATGACAATAGAAAATGTGTTGAATTTCTGAATATGTATATGATTTGAGAATGAATTTCCCTACGTGGTATTGAGAATGACTTTCCCTACGTGGTTATGTGAATGACTTGCCCTACGTGGTAATGTGAATGACTTGCCCTACGTGGTATTGTGAATGACTTGCCCTACGTGGTATTGTGAATGACTTGCCCTACGTGGTAATGAGAATGACTTGCCCTACGTGTTATTGTGTATGACTTGCCCTACGTGGTATTGAATAGTATGTCTTGCCCCATGTGGTAATGAAAAGGTAAATATATATGTGGAAGGTAACGATATGGTGTGGTATTGATGAGTAAAATGACAAGGTATGGTAGGGATGAAGGTATAGACAAAAGATGATGAATGATGTAGTATGAGTGGGCAATATGATATGTTGATTTTATATTCGAACGCCAAGTCGTTTATTTAAACCTTTTAAAATGTGGATTATCGCTTAATGATATTTATTGAATTAATGACTTACTCCTTTGTATGTTTTGTGTATTTGTCATCGATAATCTCATTGCAGGTAGACAAGTAAATTGAGGAGGCTTGGGTTTGATGCCTTTGGAGCTTAAACCTGGATTCTTCTGTTTACACCTTTTTGCATCATGATTGAATATTTTGTGGTCTTGTATTTGTAACTATGATCGCTATCATTCTTTTTGGATAATTGTAACTCTGGATATTTGTAGCTATGGGTATTTTGTAAACCCATAGCTAGTTGTATGCGGTAGTTACCCGAATGCATTAATATGAATTATGTTTTTCTGTCAAACAAATGTGTATGTCATTATGAGGTCATGGTTTGAGTGAGAAAGGGAAAGCGAGATCTTAACCTAAGGTTATTCGATTGGTAAATGTAAATTATGGGAAAATGCATGAAATTGGATTAAAATAAGGAAAAAATTTCAAGAGTAGAATTTGGGTCCTTACAACTTGCACACGCTTGCTCTCTAAATTTTCAGTTATATCAAGTGGATGTAAAGAGTGCATTTCTTAATGGGTATATACAAGAAGAAGTATATATAGAACAACCTCCTGGATTTGAAGACTACAAACATCCTTCCCATGTATATAAACTTAAGAAAGCCCTCTACGATTTGAAGCAAGCTCCACGTGCCTGATATGATTGTCTAACAAATTTTCTACTTGAAAAAGGTTTTACCAAAGGAAAGGTCGACACTACTATCTTTATTAAGCAAATAAATCATCATACTCTTCTTTTACAAATATATGTAGATGATATTATTTTTGGTTCTACTAATTAGATGTTATGTAGTGATTTTGGCAAAATGATGCAAGAGGAGTTTGAAATGTCAATGATGGGGAAGTTAAATTACCTCCTTGGATTAAAAATCAAACAACTCAAGGATGGTATATTTGTGATTCAATCCAAATATTGCAAGGAATTGCTGAAAAGATTGGAAATGGATGATTACAAGCCCATTGCCACTCCTATGGGTTCTAGTACATACATTGATACAGATGAAGCTGTAAAATGCATTGACATATCAAAGTATCGAGGTATGATTGGTTCCCTACTTTATCTAACGGCTAGTAGACCTGATATAATGTTTAGTGTATGCTTGTGTGCACGTTATCAATCAAAACCAAAAGAATCACATCTAGTTGTTGTCAAAAGAATCATGAAATATCTAAAAGGCACAACTGACGTTGGACTCTAGTATCCAACGGAGAGTATATGTGATTTGGTAGGATATTCAGATACAGATTTTGCTGTATGCAAAACTGAGAGAAAAAGTACTAGTGGTACTTGTCATATATTAGGAAATGCACTAGTCTCTTGGTCATGTAAGAAACAAGCATGTGTTGCCTTTAGTACTTGCTGAAGCATAGTACATAGTGGTAGGTAGCTTTGTGCACAAGTGTTGTGGCTTAAACAACAACTACGAGACTATGGCTTAGACTTAAGCTACATTCCCCAAAATGTGACAATACCAGTGCTATAAATCTCACAAAGAATCCAATAATGCATTCTAGAACCAAACACATAGATATAAGACATCACTTCCTTAGAGACCATGTCCAAAAGAAAGATGTGGCTTTAGAATTTGTTGATACTCATGACCAACTAGCAGATATATTCACTAAACCCTTGATAAAAGAATATTTCTATAAAATTAGACGAGAATTAGACATACTTGATGAAGCTTATCTAACTTAAATTATTCATACATGATTATATGTTTGTTTCATTATGTTTATCTTATGCCTACTTGTACTTAAAACTACTTAGATTTGCTTTAAATTTCAAATTTTGATTTATGTAATCGATTACTTAGGGTAAATAATCGAATACCAGGCATCAATAGGCCTGGAAATTCAAATTTTCGAGGTTAGCAATCGATTACTCTGGAGAGTAACCGATTACTGTAAGTGGCAGGAAGTTCAAGTAATCGATTACTTATAGGTGTAATCGATTACCAAAGGTTGCTGTTTGAAATTTGGGGATTTTTCATGTTGAGTAACCGATTACTCCACTTAAGGTAATCGATTACTCTGACCAGTATTTAAAGGTTTCTCCTCCATTTATCAAACACTTCATCTTCTTCCTCACTCTCAAACTCGGAAAATCACTCATCTCTTTCTAAAAATCTCATTTATCATCCATTTTAAGTGATTTTTAGTCATTTCATTTTGCATGTTTCAATTCTAAACACTTCTATCCGATTACTTTTGTGTTTAGTGGCCTTAATTAAAAAAACCCAAATTCCAAAATTCCCAAAACCTATTTTTTCAAAACATTCAACCATTGCTTCATCATCAAGAGCAAAGAAGCAACGTACTAGTATGTCTCACAAGAAGCAACTTCATCTTCTGAGGCTAATCCATTGGACTTGGCACGACTTCTTGCTAATGATGAGCAACACAAGGTTTTCACAAAACATTTCCTTGGCAGACCAATTTTTGCTCCTAAGTATGGCAATGTAAGTAATTTTGAGCTTGTTGATTTTCATTTTCCTACTCTGTTAAGGTAACAAAATTTATTTGCATTATGTGAGGAATCAAATGCCTATTATCCAGAACTTGTTAGAGTATTTTACTACAACTTGAACTTGAGGAAAAATGGTTTAACATCCTCAATGAAAGGAAAAGAAATCATTTTAGATGTAAATACCTTCAGTTCACTTTGTTGCAATATACCCTATCATGGAACCATAAAAGATTTCGGTCTTTCATGTGATTGGGATAATTATGACAGAAAATAGTTCTACTACTCTAGGTGTAGATTCTCTAAACAAGAAATTGACTTGTGTAAGCAAATGGCTTTACGTGAAACTATTAAGAATAGAGATATCTTTGTTGTAGGAAATCTCAATCTCGAAGATCGCCTGCTTCATTACTTTCTTAGCTATATCATAATTCCTAAGTTTTCAAATCATTCCACTACAACATTTTTAGCCTACGGCAACGCCTCCACCTTCAACGGTTTTAAAACCGTTGTCTTAGAGTACAATAGGTCACTGTTTTAAAACCGTTACCTATTCATTATATTGGACAACAGTTTTAAAATTATTGTCATAATTGTACTTAAAAACATGACTTATTGGACTTTAAGATCGTGGTTTTAAAACCGTTGTCTATCCATTATATTAGACAACGGTTTTTATCAATTCCTATATTATTTATAAAAAACCATTGCATTTTTTAATTTTATTTATTTTTGAAACAACTGTTCTGATTGTCTTTGACCACGGTTTTTTATCTGTAGCTATATCATTTGTAGAGGAAGCTTTTCCGTGATTCTGAAGACGAAAGCGATCTTCTACGGTGGTGCGAGGAAGGGTGCTGTAACGGTGTAGCGGAGAAGGGGATATTTCATAGATACTTGGAGGATCATTTTTTTAAAAGTGATGAATATGAACAAGAAAAATAAGATGATTCTAGAAGGATCGGAGATATTGAGAATCTAGGAAGTAGTAGTAGGATTCCTTTGTTGAGATGATGAACAGTTGTTTCTTCTTTTTTCTTTTCAAGTTTTATTATCACTGTGAAAATACATATCTAATTTTAATGCTTAATTTTTTGTTTTTGTTATGCATTGATTATTGGTTGTATAATCCTTACCATGAATGTGATGATTTCTGCTATGAAAAAATGTCACACTTTGCTTCAAATTGTGGATAAAGAAGATGTGAGTGAGGAACTAATGTGTGTGGTGGTTCAAGTTTTTAAGGAGCAAGTAATGCATAAAGTTTCTGATGTGGATGCACAAAGGGTTCTTAATGCATGAACTTTATAATGTTGTTTATTGAAGATTATCCTCACTGTTTTGAGTCCATTGAAGAAGGGTGGGTTGGGATCTCACAAATTTTTCCATTTGGAAGGTTCTTGATGAATTGGCTCTTTGTAGTGGTTTCACCTGCTGGTGAGATTGTGGTGATACATCCAAACTTGCAGAAACCATGTGAGTGAAGTAAAAGTCTTTAGGAATACTTTTGCTTTTTGTTTAATCCTTGCAGTTGTTAAGATAGTTACCTATGTTTTGTTAGACTCCATGTTATAGTGTCACAAATTTTTGTTGCATGAAGTTTTAATCCTTGTTGGTGACTATGATTTATTTGGTTCCGTGCCATAAACTTTGTGCCTTTTCTCACATGGTGGGATATTATACAATTGTGCCTTTTCTCTCTGTGACCAAGGATGAGGACTGAATGAGTCCATGTTGACACCAATTGTAACACCAATTGTAACTGTAGTCCATGTTGACATTTATATGACAACTATAACTAAACTAGTGTTGTTAATTCAGAGCAGCTACTGAACGATGCAACTGACTATGGTCCCAGAGAATCATTTGCATCTGTACTTCAAAAAATGGCGAGTTGATGATGATCCAAATACAGTGAAAACGTCATGCGGCAATGATTTTGATTGCTGCATTTTAAGATGGACAAAAGAATGTAATGCAATGGTTTATCTTTGATAGAATATAATAGCTAGCATCACTTGATTCATGCATCTAAGTTTGTTCTTGGTGTTGTTTTTATTATCAAGATGATTTAAGATAAATCTATGCTTGTGTTTTTAACATTCTCTCTTGGTTGATGGTACCAGGCTTAGTTAAATGCTTTGTGGAAGTTGAGAAGTTGGTTATCAAATTTTGATAGTAATCCTGATCAGCATTTTCTTGGTTGATTACAAAAAATCACCGGGAGACAGAAAAAGTGGATGGAGTTGATAGCCAAGATGGTAAGTTTATCACAATTTTTTCCTTCAGTACCTAATTTATTTGAAGTTAACTTAGGATCCTTGTTTGGTTTCCTTGGCAGCAAGAAGCATAAAAACATAATCAGGTTGACATAGTTGTTGAAAAGAAGAGGATGGAAGGTTTATATGATTAGGCTCCTTGACATTGTTCTGCATAGGTAATGAAGTTCCTCCTTATTATCTATTGACATTCGCTGCATTGAAAGTTTAATTATTATTTTGAGGTATGTATAATGTGATTTATAACATTTGTTTTGCTTCACTCTCTTTATGTACTTTGAGATTGATGAAGGTCAAGTGGATTCTTTTGCTGAGAAGACAAGAGAAGAAGACAACTCTTGTGATTAAGAAGCATCATGTAGTGCTTGTTATCATGGCTTTGAGCAATATTCCCAAAGTGTCAAAGATTAAAAAAAGATTGAAGTGCTAATAAGGATGTTGTAGTTTAGGTTACATTTTGATAAATATTAATTGATAGATTGACTATTGTATGATTTTTGACACATCTTTTAGTGAGATGGGTGATTAATGACATTATATATATTTAGTACTTTATGACATTTTTTGTATATATATTAAGTACTTTGTGATATATTTTCTAAAACCAATTTTGTAATTGGTAACAAAATGGTACAATAATTGTTTCCAGAAAAATAAGCTAAATTATTGACTATTTATCATGAAAATAAATGTCCTTAACAAATACCAAAGTCAACGGTTTTTAACCGTCATTATTATTATTGGTTGATGAAAACTGTGTTCTATTTTGAATTACCAAAGGCAATAGTTTTTAAGTTGTTGCCTATATTGAAAATGGCCACGGTTTTTAAACCGTTGTAAATGACCAACGGCAACGGTTTTCACATTCTCTTATAGACAACGGTTTTTAACCGTTGGCGTTAACTTTGAAAAAAACCGTTGCCTATTTAAAACATTAGACAACGGTTTTTAAAAAGTGTTGCCAAAAGTCAAAAAATCGTTGCCTAAACAAAAATGTTGTATGTATGTAACAATGATATGGAATTACAATTGATGTATGTAACGAATGATACAAAATATTGGATAAGGAGTCTTCTAAAATAGAAGCTCACAACTTACAAGAGTCACCTACAAACCTAAAGATTGAATATCTTACACAAACTTGAAATGTATGAATGAGTATGCAAAGGTTTGGGTAAAAGATCTGTAGCATTTGAATTGCACAAATGTTGTTAGGGTACCGCAAATCAGAGTATAACTGTAACGACCCGATTTTTTACCCTTGAAATTTTTTCATTATTTAATCCAATTCCATGCATTTAACAATAAGTCATAATTACCAAGTGAATAAATTTATTTAAAAGATCTTTCTCTTCATCCTCACACACGATCTATGAACCAAAAGTACATATACAATCTGATAGCAGAAAAACATAATTCATTTTAGTATAACCTAGTAACTACCGCAAACAATTAGCTATTGGTTTCCAAAACACCCATAGCTACATATATCCCGAGTTACTAGTCTCCATGATCAAAATCATGTACAAAATAGTATTCATAGTACGATTAGTTGATTCAAATACAATCAATTGAAGTTACAAAATAATGGATAAAGAGACATCAAAATAAAAGTCTCTAATCTCCTACTCAAAAAACATCATTTCTCCGTCCACCTACCTCAATGGGATTAACATTTATCATACACAAACAACACAAAAGAATAAGTCATTAACACAATAAAATTTCAAGTTAAGTTAATCCACATTTAATAGAGTTAAACAACGATATAAGTTAAATCCACTTAAAACCATTTTCGTCATATGTGCTTTTAAAAAAAACCATGCTACATAACTCGAGCTAGAGTCGCTAACCCATTCTGGTCGGTTAAAAAGAGTTTTATTTTCATTGGCACTCCACCAATACATAAACAATAAATCCACCCGTCATCTCTACAAACATACCCATATATATTTGTAGTGACTATGTGATTTACCATTTATTACTTTGTTTCCGAGTTTTATTTCCATTGGCACTCCACCAATAAATAGACAATACACGCACCCGACATCATTACAGCATAGCATATATGCCTGTAACTACAAAGTGACTTACAGTTTATTGTTTTATCCGAGTTTTATTTCCATTGACACTCCACCAATAAACAGTCAATACACGCACCCAACATCATTACAACATAACATATATGCTTGTAACTACAAAGTGACTTACAATTTATTGCTTTATTCCGAGTTTTATTTCCATTGGCACTCCACCAATAAACAGTTAATAAATGCACCCGACATCATTACAACATAACGTATATGCTTGTAACTACAAAGTGACTTACAATTTATTGCTTTATTCCGAGTTTTATTTCCATTGGCACTCCACCAATACAAAATGATAAATACATCCGATATCATTACAAACATATCCACACATGCTTATAACTACAAAGTGATTTACATTTCATGATTTCATTTCGAGTCTTATTTCCATTGGTACTCCCCCAATAAGTAAACCGTAAATTCACTTCTAATCATTATCAACATACCCATATATGTTCATAATGATTAAGTGATTCACATTTTATCCATCATCCATAACAGAAAATTCACGCATTTTCCAACACAATGTATAAATTAAAGACTTATCCTTACCTCGGTGAGTGTTGGGTTTGGTTTTTGGTGACTTCGCAAGTTCCACCGGCACCACCTCCAAACTTAGGATATTTCCTCATTCCCAACACATAACACAATGTTAGTCATTCATTCCAAATAACAAATAAATAACTTATATTGCATCATTTAAACATACAAGATATTTATCATATTCTCAATGGTTCCATACTACTTTCATTAAGAGTTTCCAACCATCTAAAGCATACATATCATCTCATATTTTAACATTGTAAAGCAACTCATCTTCTACCTCTAGCATTTTACTCATTTTCCTCTTTTACCACACTTTCATTTTAGGGTTTTTGGGGTTTTTATTAATCAACCCACAAACCCTTTCCATTCTTGAAATACTAACTCTAAACCAAGAGTTTACAAGATAAAACAACATAAAACGAACCATAACTCAAAAGGATGAGTTTCCATGGCTTCTCTCATTTTGAGAGAAGATCCATAATACCAAAAATGGGTTCTCAAGAGAAGAAGAGAGTTAGGATAGAGAGTTTTACCTCTTCTCAAGCTCTTGAACAAGAATCAAAGCTCCTAGACCTTGGGAATGCTCTCTTCTCTCACCTCTCTTCAATTCTTAACCTAAAAATGTGTTTGAGGTTTCCTTCATTTAATGTTCCTGTCGGGTTCTCGCTCAAGCGAGAAAATCCCGCCCATTTTAAAAACTCAACTCTGACCCTCTCGCTCAAGCGAGAATCTCACAGTGTCAACAACCCAAAATGTCATTTCTCGCCCAGGCGAGAATCCTCCAGTATAGCCCAGGATTTCACCCTCCCAGGTGAACCTCTCTCGCCCAAGTGAGAATCTCTCGCTCAAGCGAGGATCTGAGGACTGATACTCTAATTTTCAAGACTTAAAATTTGGGGTGTTACAATCCTCCCCCTCTTATAAGAATTTTCGTCCCCGAAAATTAAACATACCTCAATTCAAACAAATGAGGGTAATCCTCTCTCATCTATTGCTCAACTTCCCAAGTAGCGTCTCCTTCGTCCACTTGGCTCCACAACACCTTTACCAAGGCAATCTCCTTGCCTCTCAATCTTTTTACACTAGTATCCATGATTCTCACAGGTAACGTCGCAAAAGTCAAATTATCCTTCAACTCTATCTGATCAGACTCAACCACATGAGATGGATCTCCAACAATAACAAAGGTAAAGCAATACAATACGCTATCGGCCCAATTCTCTTCAATATCTGATATGGCCCAATAAATCGAGGAGTCAACTTACGGGACTTCAACACTCTACCGATATCGGTAGTCGGAACAACTCTCATGAAAACATGATCCCCCTCGTTAAATTCAAGAGGTTTCCGTCTCTTATCATAATAGCTCTTCTGTCGACTTTGGGCGATTTTCATATGTTCCCGGATTTTCTTGATCTTATCCGTCGTCTCCTGGACCATTTCGGGCCCCAATATCAAGTTCTCCCCAGTCTCAAACCAAGTCACTGGAGTTCAGCACTTCCTACCATATAACGCCTCATAAGGTGCCATCCCAATACTCGAATGGAAGCTATTGTTGTAGGTAAACTCGATCAACGGCAACATGCTATCCCAACTCCCTTGTTGTTCTAAGACACAAGCTCTTAAAAGGTCCTCCAATGACTGTATTGTCCTTTCTGATTGACCGTCCGTTTGGGGATGATAAGCTGAACTCAGCTTCAACTTAGTTCCCAAAGCGGTTTGCAAGCTCGTCCAAAAGTTTGAAGTGAAACGGGGGTCCCTATCTGACACAATGCTTGACGATATTCCATGCAAGCGAACAATTTCACGGATATACAGTTCTGCCAACCTCTCCAAAGAGTACCTCATGTTCATAGGCAGAAAGTGAGCATATTTAGTTAACCGATCCACGATCACCCATATCGAATCATATCCTCTCTGAGTCTTTGGAAAACCAGACACAAAATCCATGGAGATATTATCCCACTTCCAAATGGGAATTTCTAGGGATTGTAACTCCCCCGCCGGTCGTTGATGCTCAATTTTGCTTTCTGGCATATTAAACAACTCGAAACATATGACACCACATCTCTCTTCAATCCAGACCACCAAAACAACTTCTTCAAGTCTTGGTACATTTTCGTTGTCCCTGGGTGAAAGCTCATCTTGCTCTTATGGGACTCCTCCAAAATACTATTCCGTAGCCCTTCATTACGAGACACACACACTCTCCCCTTGTAACGCATCATCCCAGTGGAGTCCGTTACAAAGTCGGTTTCCTTTCCACTCATCATCAAATCCCGTTTGTCCATCAACTCAATATCTCCAACTTGCAGTACTCGGATTTGATCAAATAGTTCATTCGTGACTATCAACATACCCAATATCATACTATGAGGTCTCATCTGGACGTCTAGGTTCATATCCCTAAACTCCTCTATCAGCTTCCCTTCCCTAATCATCGAAGCTGACACATGCAAAGATTTCCGACTGAGTGCATCGGCCACTGCATTAGCCTTCCCTTGTTGGTACTGCAATCCAAAATCGTAGTCCTTTAAAAATTCCATCCATCTCCTCTGTCTCATATTCAGCTCTTTTTGATCAAACAGATATTTCATACTCTTGTGGTCGCTGTACACCACAAACCTTATACCATAGAGATGGTGCCTCCAAATTTTCAAAGCGAAGACCACTGTTGCCAATTCTAAATCATGCGTAGGGTAGTTCTGCTCGTGCGTTCTTAACTGACAAAAAGCATAGGCAACCACTTTCCCCTCTTGCATCAGGACACAACCCAAACCTTGCTTGGAAGCATCGCAATACACACTGAAATCCTTATCCGTACACGGAAGAACCAACATGGGCGTCGTAGTCAACCTTCGTTTCAACTCTTGAAAGCTTTCTTCGCAACGAAGTGTCCACACAAACGGCTCTCCTTTCCTAGTGAGCTTAGTCAAAGGTAGTGTCAACTTCGAAAATCCCTCAATGAATTTCCGATAATAGCCTGCCAAACTCAGGAAGCTCTAGATTTCAGTAACCGACTTGGACACGACCCATTCCGTAACCGCTTCCACCTTTGAAGGATCCACAGCTACCCCTTCCTTAGTTATCACATGCCCAAGAAAGTTCACAGTCTCCAACCAGAAATCACACTTAGACAATTTCGCATACAACTGGTTATTACTCAGGAGTTCTAGAACAATTCTTAGGTGCTCTGCATGTTCCTCTCGGCTTTTGGAGTAAACCAGAATGTCATCAATAAATACCACTACAAATGAATCCAAATACGGATGCAAAACCCGATTCATGTAGTCGGTAAATATTGTTGGGGCATTCGTTACGCCAAAACGCATGACCAAATATTCGAAATGTCCATACCTTGTCCTAAAAGCAGTCTTTGGAATGTCATCTGTTTTCACCCGAAGTTGATGGTAGCCCGATCGAAGACCAATCTTAGAAAACACTATCACCCCTCTCAACTGATCCATCAAGTCATTAATCTGAGGCAATGGATATTTGTTCTTAATTGTAACCTTGTTCAACTGCCTGTAATCGGTACACAATCGCGTAGTCCTTCTTCTTAACTAGCAAAACAGGTGCGCCCAACGGCGAGACACTCGGGCGAATAAATTTCTTTGCCAACAATTCCTCAACCTGCTTTTTCAGCTCAGTTAACTCTAACGGTGCCATTCTATAAGGAGCTATAGAAATGGGTCCCGTTCCCGACACTAAATCAATGGAGAATTCAACTTCTCTCACTGGAGGCAATTCCGGAATATCACCAGGAAAGACTTCCGAAAACTCACTAACTATCGGAATGTCCTCAACCTTGGATTCCTCAATACCTTCCAGGGACGCCAACAACATGAACACAGCCCCTCCCTCCTTACAGGAAGTCCTGACTTCCTTTGCCGACATCGGCTTCATACAACCGACCTCCTCCGAAATCCCATATGGATTTCCAAACATCACGGTCTTATCTGCTCAATTAAGCACCACATGATTTGCTGACAACCAGTTCATCCCCAGAATCAAATCTAGCTGGGATGGTGGTAAGTAGATTAAATCCACGGTAAAATCCATACCGTTTACAGCCACCGGACACCGAGACTAAACTGTCGACACCACTACAGGCACATCAGTTGGGGTGGATACGACCAAGTTGAAAGGCAACGACTCAATTTGTAAATTCAGTCGGTCCACGCAGTCAATAGATACAAAGGAGTGTGTCGCTCCCGAATCAAACAACACTAAAAGGGGAATACCTGACACCATGCAATTACCTTTAATCGGGCCATCTACGCCCGATGCCTCTGCACCACTCATGGTGAACACTCTACCAGTGGATCGAGGTCGTTCAACCCTCATAGCATTCACGCTCTGCGATACCTTAGGATAATTTCTTCGAATATGCCCAACTTCCTTGCAATAAAAACAAGTAAGCGCCATCCCGGGGCACGAGTCACCGACATGAGTTCGGCCACATTTGTTGCACAGAGAGGGAGTGTTCAATCGTGACCCTCCAGTAGCGACATGAGTCCTCGACCCATGCGAAGGATAACTCCGATTATTCGTCGGAGGAAAGTAAGGCTTCCTCTCCTCATGAAACGCCTTCCTTTTCCCTTTTCCGTGAGGAAAGTTTCATTGAGGTCCAAAGTGTTTGGGAGGAACCACCCTAGATGTCGCCGCTTCATCAGCTGCCAAATCATCTTCATACACCGTACACTTGTTTACTAGGGTAGGGAAATTAGCAATCTCTTGGTGCCCAAACATAATTTTCTACTTGGGCTTTAAACCCGATTCGAACTTGGCGCATTTGGACCTTCCGTCCATTTCCAACTCGGCGAAGGGGCAAAACCGGGCCAACTCTTCAAACTTGACCGCATAGTCTCCTACTGACATGTTCCCTTGTTCCAGCTTCAGAAATTCCATCTCCTTCTTCCTTTTCAAATCAGCTGGAAAGTACTTTTGTAAGAACTTCTCCTTGAAGGTACTCCAGGAGATCAGTCGTCCATCGGCTTCCATCTGTCGCCGATTATACTCCCACCAGTTCTCAGCCTCGGTCACCAACATGTAAGTAGCATAGGCTAACTTCTAAGCCTCAGTGCAGTTCATGGCTCTGAAGATCCGCTCTACCCCTTGGATCCACTCGATTGCAACTTCAGGAGCAAATCCCCCTTGGAACTGAGTGGGGCTCCTCCTACAGAACTCATCTAAGCCCCGATATTCCGCCGGCCCAGGTGGAACTAGTGGATGTGGGTTCGGGCTTGGTGTCGGATTCTGGTTCAGATTCCGCAAGTTCTCGTTGACTTGTTGTAACGCCGCCACCATTTGAGCTAATAAATCATTCGGGACGTTCTGACTCGCCCCTCTTCCTCTTCCTCTTCCTCTTCCTGCCATGAGTACATATACTCACTCAATTGTTAGTAAGCGAATTTGTATAAACATAGTGCACACAACACTTAACATGTAGCATCATTCAAACAACTTCAGCACATAAGGATACAAAGAAGCATGCAAGGCCATATCCTAGGTCGCAGGATTAACTATGCTCTGATACCATATTGTAACGACCCGATTTTCTACCATTGAAATTTTTTCATTATTTAATCAAATTCCATGCATTTAACGATAAGTCATAATTACCAAGTGAATAAATTTATTTAAAAGATCTTTCTCTTCATCCTCACACCCGATCTATGAACCAAAAGTACATATACAATATGATAGCAGAAAAACATAATTCATTTTAGTATAACCTAGTAACTACCGCATACAATTAGCTATGGGTTTCCAAAATACCCATAGCTACATATATCCCGAATTACTAGTCTCCATGATCAAAATCATGTACAAAATAGTATTCATAGTACGATTAGTTGATTCAGTTACAATCAATTGAAGTTACAAAATAATGGATAAAGAGACATCAAAATAAAAGTCTTTAATCTCCTACTCAAAAAACATCATTTCTCCATCCAACTACCTGCAATGGGATTAACATTTACCATACACAAACAACACAAAGGAATAAGTCATTAACTCAATAAAATTTCAAGGTAAGTTAATCCACATTTAATAGAGTTAAACAACGATATAAGTTAAATCCACTTAAAACCATTTTCGTCATATGTGCTTTTAAAAAAAAACCATGCTACATAACTTGAGCTAGAGTCGCTAACCCATTCTGGTCGGCTAAAAAGAGTTTTATTTTCATTGGCACTCCACCAATACATAAACAATAAATCCACCTGTCATCTCTACAAACATACCCATATATATTTGTAGTGACTAGGTGATTTACCATTTATTACTTTGTTTCCGAGTTTTATTTCCATTGGTACTCCACCAATAAATAGACAATACACGCACCCGACATCATTACAGCATAGCATATATGCCTGTAACTACAAAGTGACTTACAGTTTATTGTTTTATCTGAGTTTTATTTCCATTGGCACTCCACCAATAAACAGTTAATAAATGTACCCTACATCATTACAACATAACGTATATGCTTGTAACTACAAAGTGACTTACAATTTATTGCTTTATTCCGAGTTTTATTTCCATTGGCACTCCACCAATAAACAGTCAATAAATGCACCCGACATCATTACAACATAACGTATATGCTTGTAACTACAAAGTGACTTACAATTTATTGCTTTATTCTGAGTTTTATTTCCGTTCGCACTCCACCAATACAAAATGATAAATACACCCGATATCATTACAAACATATCTACACATGCTTATAACTACAAAGTGATTTACATTTCATGATTTCATTTCGAGTCTTATTTCCATTGGTACTCCCCCAATAAGTAAACCGTAAATTCACTTCTAATCATTATCAACATACCCATATATGTTCATAATGATTAAGTGATTCACATTTTATCCATCATTCATAACAGAAAATCCACGCATTTTCCAACACAATGCATAAATTAAAGACTTGTCCTTACCTCGGTGAGTGTTGGGTTTGGTTTTTGGTGACTTCGCAAGTTCCACCGGCACAACCTCCAAAGTTAGGATCTTTCCTCATTCCCAACACATAACACAATGTTAGTCATTCATTCCAAATAAAAATAAATAACTTATATTGCATCATTTAAACATACAAGATATTTATCATATTCTCAATGGTTCCATACTACTTTCATTAAGAGTTTCCAACCATCTAAAGCATACATATCATCTCATATTTTAACATTGTAAAGCAACTCATCTTCTACCTCTAGCATTTTACTCATTTTCCTCTTTTACCACATTTTCACTTTAGAGTTTTTGGGGTTTTTATTAATCAACCCACAAACCCTTTCCATTCTTGAAATACTAACTCTAAACAAAGAGTTTACAAGATAAAACAACATAAAACGAACCATAACTCAAAAGGATGAGTTTCCATGGTTTCTCTCATTTTGAGAGTGTATTGACCCGATTTTCTACCCTTGAAAATTTTTCATTTATTTTAGTCCTTTCTTACATACAGTTGTCACTTTCATTGAAAACTCTCAAGTATCATTTTCGAAAATACTCTTTACCCTATTATCTTATCATACAAATTTATGTTGCGGAAAAACATAATTCATTCAAATAACATTTACCACATACAACCAGTTATGGGTCTCCCAAAGTTATAAAGTCCATAACTACACATATCTGTATTAATCTAAATGGATTTACAGTCATCCCATAATACTATTAAATCAACTACAACGTCAATTAGCAATAAAAACAAACGAATAATTAAATACAAAAGCTTCCTAATTGAGCTTCATCCTAAAAATCCTTCATTTACCTACAATGGGATTATCATAAACAACACACAAAACAAAAGGGAGTAAGTCATTAGTTTAAAAACTAACATCACATGATAATCCACATTTAAAATACGATTAACTTTAATATAAAATATAAACGCAATTACGTAAATGCAAACATTCATCTCTTCTTTCGTTCATTTCCACGTTATCCATATTCATCCTATACAATACATATCTCATAATATATATTCTATAGCATGCATATTATGTTCATTCGAAGCATCGTTCTTCTCATTTTTCATATCCACACTATAGTATATATATCCCATACTATATAACCTATAGCATGTATATTACTTTTATACTTAACAATCTTCCTTTCTATCACTCATATTCACCTTATAGAATATATATCCCATACTATATATTCTATAGCATGCATATGACTTTCATTGCAACCTTCTCATTTCCCATCATTCATATTCCAATTGCACGTTTACCTTTCCATTACCACTTGGGGCAAGTCATACACAATACCACATAGGGCAAGTCGTACACAATACCACATAGGGCAAGTCGTACACAATACCACATAGGGCAAGTCGTACACAATACCACATAGGGCAAGTCGTACACAATACCACATAGGGCAAGTCGTACACAATACCACAAAGGGCAAGTCGTACACAATACCACATAGGGCAAGTCGTACACAATACCACATAGGGCAAGTCATACACAATACCACATAGGGCAAGTCATACACAATAGCACATAGGGAAAGTCATACACAATACCACATAGGGCAAGTCATACACAATACCACATAGGGCAAGTCATACAGAATACCACATAGGGCAAGTCATACACAATACCACAGAGGGCAAGTCATACACAATACCACATAGGGCAAGTCATACACAATACCACATAGGGCAAGTCATACACAATACCACATAGGGCAAGTCATACACAATACCACATAGGGAAAGTCATACACAATACCACATAGGGCAAGTCATACACAATACCACATAGGGCAAGTCATACGCAATACCACATAGGGCAAGTCAACGCCACGAAGGCTATCCAATACCACATAGGGCAAGTCAACGCCACGAAGGCTATCCAATACCACATAGGGCAAGTCAATGCCACGAAGGCTATCCAATACCACATATCAAATGATAACCAGTTTACTCTATTATCATAACAATAATGCCAATACATTTACCTTTCCCATCAAATCATTACCTATGGAAACACGTCTCCCTTACAAACCTTTTACCTCTTTCACATACCTCATTCATATAAGTGAGTATGAATTAGAGCCACTTATCCCTTACCTCGGTGAGCGTTGGAGATCGGTTCCGAGTAACTTTAAAAGTCTCCTCCACGATTTCCTCCAACCTTAGGATCTTTCCTCATTATCACCAATAACAACGATGTCAGTCATTTATTCAAAATAACACATAAATAACTCGTATTTCATCATCAAATACACAAGGGATTCATGTATTCTCAATATTTCCAAAACTACTTCAATTCAAGTTTCCAAATATCAAAACATATATGTTTATCTAATATATCAACATCAAAACACAAACTCATCATCCACATCTAACATTTCATCTCTTTCTCTTTATACCCATATCTTCATTTTGGGGGTTTTTGGGGGTTTTCATTAATAACCCACAAAACTTTTCCATTCATCAAATATCAACTCAAACTCAAGAGTTTACAAGAGAAAAACAACATAAAACGAACCATAACTCTAAAGAATGAGTTTCCATGGTTTCTCATGTTTTGAAAATAAATCCAACATACCCAAAACAAGTTAGAGAGGAAGAAGAAGAGTTAGGAACAAGAGGTTTACCTCTTCTCAAGCTCTAAGATGAGTCCTAAGGCTCTTTGCTCTTGAAAAGCTCTCTTCTCTCTCTTCTCTTCAAAGTTCTAACCCTAAAATGTGTTTTGGGTTTCTATTTTATAAACACTGCGATAAGTGTAATCGATTACAAGTATAGTGTAATCGATTACACTGTGTAAATTACAGAGGCATCGTCGCGATGTAATCGATTACCAACATGGTGTAATCGATTACATTAATACGATGTAATCGATTACCAGAAGTGTGTAATCGATTACACAATGTAAATTATAGAGGCATCGTCGCGATGTAATCGATTACCAACATGGTGTAATCGATTACATTAATACGATGTAATCGATTACCAGAAGTGTGTAATCGATTACACAGTGTAAATTACAGAGGCATCGTCGCTATGTAATCGATTACCAACATGGTGTAATCGATTACATTGTGTCAGATGTACATATCTGATGCTTTTAATCATCATGTAATCGATTACCAGGACTGTGTAATCGATTACATTACCCAAAATTGCCAAGTATAACCCAGGATTTCACCCTCCCAGGTGAACCTTTCTCGCTCAAGCGAGGATCCGGGGACTGATACTATAATTTTAAAGACTTAAAATTTGGGGTGTTACAGAGAGGAGATCCATAATACCAAAAATGGGTTCTCAAGAGAAGAAGAGAGTTAGGATAGAGAGTTTTACCTCTTCTCAAGCTCTTGAACAAGAATCAAAGCTCCTAGACCTTGGGAATGCTCTCTTCTCTCACCTCTCTTCAATTCTTAACCTAAAAATGTGTTTGGGGTTTCCTTCATTTAATGTTCTCGTCGGATTCTCGCTTATGCGATCTTTCTCTCGCTGAAGCGAGAAAATCCCGCCCATTTTAAAAACTCAACTCTGACCCTCTCGCTCAAGCGAGGGATTCTCGCTCAAGCGAGAATCTCACAATGTCAACAACCCAAAATGTCATTTCTCGCCCAGGCGAGAAAACTCTCGCTCGGGCGAGAATCCTCCAGTATAGCCCAGGATTTCACCCTCCCAGGTGAACCTCTCTCGCCCAAGCGAGAATCTCTCGCTCAAGCGAGGATCCGAGGACTGATAATATAATTTTCAAGACTTAATTTGGGGTGTTACAATAACACCTATAGGGGGTGAATATGTGAGCGCTGATAAGTATACCCGCTTTTCCGAAATAACACTGAGAAATTACAGAGAGCTAAATTAATCGATTGAATAGAAAGACAATTTATTAACGATATAAAAAACAATCGTTTACCAACAAAGACAATTGATTATATCAATCAAAAAAACTTAGAACATAATTCAGAAAAAGGTTCTTGGTTCACAAGCAATTCAAGATTCAAGCAATTACGTATCAAGAAATGCTACTATAGTTAAAGAACAGATAACTTGTCAATTTTAACAGATTCTTGATGCAAATTACTAAGCAATTACGAACGACTGCCAATCTCGCTACTCAACATGCTCACAAGATGCTCTAGTGAAGACTATACCCAAATAACCGCAGCTAGCCGATATTATGCCTTTTTATCTCTAAACCTTAGAGATCTCTCAAATGTAATAGAGATACAAATTCTTGAAAAATGAACCTTCTAAAACAGAAGCCCTCAACTTATAAAATATACCTACAAACCTAGATGATCAATATCTCAAACACACTCAAAAAGGATGTATGAGAATGCAATAGGTTTGGGTGAAAATGTGTATGCACTCAATTGCACAAATTGAATTTTTCTCTCTAAAAAAATCCAGCCTTTCACATGAGTTTTTCTAGCAAGTATGCAATTTTCGCTCAGATAAAATCTTACAAAATATGAAAATTTGGAATCAGAATTATGAGCTCAAATGCATAAAAACGAGTATTTATAGTTTGTTGATTTCAACAAAATACAATCGATTAAATAGACATTTAATCGATTAACGGGGTTTAAAAATAACAATCCCCTATTGAACTTCATCGATTAATAAAATTCATAATTGATTAAAACTATGAAGAAGTTCAAGATAGTATCTACTAGAACTCTCATTAATCGATTAATCAAAGGCTTAATCGATTAACGATTGTACACAGTTACTTAATCAATTATTTCACTATTTAATCAATTATGAGTCAAACTACAAGTATCTTGGTGAAGAGGTAACCTTTATAAATCATGTAAGTTTATGCAATGAATGATTTTATATTAAAAACTACCATTTAATGCAATCTACCAAAATGTATGTTGTCGAGTCACGTATTCAAGCTTTTTCGATCGACTTTGTCTTCATCAAAACATACCGGAAGATAGATGATTCAATCTCGCTTGTTGACTTCTCTTGCAATCTCAAATGTAACTTTTCTCTAAAAAAATATGCAAGAAACTTTCACATGTGTTTTTCTAACTAGGATGAAAATTTCACTCATAGAATCTTTCAGGATATAAAATTTTGGAATCAAATTATGAGTTGAAATGCAGAAAAATAGATGTTTATAGTTAACTGTTTTCAACAGCACATAATCGATTAATTGAAAGCTTAATCGATTACGGGTTTTAAAATCAACAGTCCACTTTTGAACTAAATCGATTAATAAGGTCCATAATCGATTAAAGCCATCAAGAAACTCAAGATAGTAGCTACTGGAACTCTCATTAATTGATTAACCAAATGCTTAATCGATTAACGAATTTACACAACTACTTAATCGATTATTTCACTTCTTAATCATTTAATAATTAAACTACTAGTTTCTTGGTTAACAAGTAACCCTTACAAAGTAAGTAAGTTGATGCAATGAATGAGTTTCAAGAAAAACTACCATTTTAATGCAACCTACTAAAATATGGATGAATGATGATTCTAAAAAATGATTTTAGGCAATTCTAAGATTATGTGAGATATTCATCATTGGGTTAATCTACCTAGATTCATTCTAAGCAATCATCTTAGAACTTCTGGAAAAGTAAAATCAACTTCCCTAAAGTCTTCAAAAGTCGTGAATTTTGGTTCTGCTGTTTGTTGTCAATTCATGTCTTCATGCTTTTCCATATCGTCGTTGTCTTCATCTAAATAATGATGGAAGATTGATGTTGCAACCTTGCTTGTTGACTCCTTTTTGTAATCTCAACAACATGGACATCCAAACAACAACTTTAATCCATGAAAGAAACATGTTCTAACGCCCAAACAACAACATATGGATCAAAACAACACAAAACAACATTATTCTTAACCAAACATCATATTCTAATAGACAAATAGCATTATATGATCTCAAAAAACAACATAGGGATCTAATAAAGACCAAAAAACAACATATGACAATAAAATGGCAATATGGTTCAACTGAATAACATGTTTTTCAAGAGTTTAAGTGTAGGAATCATAAACTTTAGGCACAAAATCATAAATTATGAACTTAGTCTACAAATATAAGTCACAAATTATAAAGTAAGTTAACCATGAGATTGCAAGAGAAGTCAACAAACGAGATTGCAACATCTAACTTCCGGTATAGTTTCAATGAAGACAAATTCGATCTGAAAGTTTGAAGACGTGACTCTACAACAAACAACAATACCAAGACTCAGACAAAGTCCTAAGATGTGTGCTTAGTTTGAGTCTAGGTAGGATAACCCAAATGATGAGTATCTCACATATTCCTAAGATTTAATAAAATCAAATTTTGAGTATCATCATTCATCCATTTTTGTAGGTTGCATCAAAAGATAGTTTTTATACAAAATCATGCATTGCATTAACCTACATATTCTGGAGGGGTTACCTCTTTACTAAGAACCAAATAGTTTTTCTGATAATTGATTAAACAGTGAAATAATCGATTAAGTAACTGTTTCCAATCGTTAACCGATTAAGCATAAATTTAATCGATTAATGAGAGTTCCAGTAGAAACTGTCTTGAGCTTCTTGATAGTTTTAATCGATTACGAATCTTGTTAATCGATTAATTTCAATAGTGAACTATTATTTTAAAACACGTTAATCGATTATATGTAGTTGAAATCAACAAACTATAAATAAGCGTTTTTTCTGTATTTGAGCTCATTGAAAGTGTGCATGTCAAGAGGAACACTTTGGAAAGCTCTCTTTATGTGTCATGGTTTTGATGAGGACAACTTGTGCGTATAAAAGCTTGAAGATCATCAACAAATCAACGTGCTTAAGTCTTCTGATTGGTACTAAGCTCAGACTAGAGATTAGTTTAGGCTGAGTCTATGGCTTAAGTCACCTAATACGTGTCTCATATGCATACATCTTTTAAATCATTTTCATCTTGAGATATGTCATTCATAATATGTTCATGCATCACATAAATACATGTATATGTGCATTTTAGGCATAAACTAAGTGTTAAACATGTATGAATTAAAGTGCATAACGTATTTGAGTTTTTACACATGAAAATATGCTATTAATCGATTACAGCATAGGTTAATCGATTAATCTAACTGTTTGCACATTTTAATCGATTACGGCATAGGTTAATCGATTAATCTAACAATTTTGTACAGTTTAATCGATTAAGGCTGTCGTTAATCGATTAACTGGGCTACAAAATCAATTCTTTATAAACTACGTTTTTCAGAATTGATCTCATAAGTTGCATGTTAAATTTTTAGAGAGTTAGAGCATTTTTCGTGTTAATTGTTGCATCTAGTTGTAAATGCATTTCTGAGTTTAGAAAAGAGAGAATTCTATGCTTTAGGATTGAGTGCATTACATGATACATTTCTCATCTTTTCATATCACATGTTCTTGCATTTTATTGATGATTCTTGATTAGATGTTTACATTCTATGCTTTCTGTTTTTCAAACTAATACATTTTCATACTGCATGAGTTTGTATTAGGTGATTAGAGTAAAGTCTTGTCTTGTTAGATAAAAGCCTTGTAATAGCTTAAGTTTACTCTATTTTCGTTTTGATTGAAAAATTGTTGTAATATTGGGAATCTCGAGGTGTCATATCGCCAAGAAATTGAGTGTATCTTCACTGAGTGTTAGACTTAAGGATAAGGAAAGAACAGAGGTTCTTGGCTGGGGCTACGCCGAAAGAAAGGTTTTCTTTGTCGGTAGGAAGGGAGTCAAACCATAGAATAGGATCTTTATTATCTTGTAAGTGTCTAAGTGTTGTAATTGGATGATGTGTATGTAATAACATTGATTCAATTATAGTGAAGAAAAATCTCCCAAATCAGCCGGGAGGCCTGGATGTAGTTTGCGGTGGACAAGCAAACGAACCAGGATAAAATTCGTGTTGCAGGATTTTTCTATCCCTCTCTCTTTATTGCATTTTATCGATTAATTTGTATAGTAGATTTAATTGATAATTTGATTCTGTGCTATACTGATTATACTGTGATAAATCTGTAAGCTCTGTATATTCACTTTGTTATCGATTAATTGTCGTGCAAGAAATCGTGTCTGCATTAGCTTACTGTCACTGTTTAATCGATTAAATCAAGTGTGTTAATCGATTACATTAATTCTGTTAATCGATTAAGTGGACTGTGTTGAGTGTGTTAATCGACTACCCTGTTCTGTTAATCGATTAACTAGGTGTATTTCAGCATTAAGTGTTGTTTTTCAAAAAGCGGATATTCTAACCGCTACACCTATTCAACCCCCCCCCCCCCCTTCTAGGTGTATTGTAACCACTGATACCTAACAAGTGGTATCAGAGCTAGTGCGAAGTGCTAGCTCAACCGCGTATTCGTGATCCTAAGGGAAAAAGGAATGGGTTCGTCAAACCCATTTGGTGGTGATGGTTCATCCATTAATCAACCACCTATATTCAGTGGTGAAGGGTATGCCTACTGGAAAGTCCGCATGCAAATTTTTATTGAAGCCATAGACTCGGATATTTGGGAATCCGTAGTCAACGGCCCTTTCGTTCCACAGCATCTTGTGGACGATGAACCTAAAGACAAGCCTAAAAGTCTATGGACCGATGATGAGCGCAAAAAGGTCCAGCATAACCTACGTGCCAAAAATATCATCACATCGGCCCTATCCTATGATGAGTTCTTTAGAGTCTCGCAGTGCCAAAATGCAAAAGAAATGTGGGACACTTTACAAGTGACTCACGAAGGCACTAGCGAAGTCAAGCGCGCTAGATTAAATGCGCTGACCCACGAATATGAGTTATTTCGCATGTTACCTAGTGAATCAATCAGTGATATGCAAAAGCGATTTACTCATATTGTTAATCATTTAGTTGCTCTAGATAAATCATTTGCCAGAGGTGAACTAACTAATAAAGTTTTGCGTTGTCTTGATAGGAAATGGCAACCAAAGGTAACTGCAATTGTTGAATCCAAAGACTTGGATTCTATGCCTCTAGCTACATTATTTGGAAAGCTTCAAGAGCACGAAATGGAATTGGGGCGCTTGACTATGCACGAAGATTCAGACCGAAAGAAGAAAAACATCACATTGAAGGCCACGACCTCCAAATCAAAAGAAGAAAAAGATGATGATGAATATGACTCCGATCTAGATGATGAAACTATGAATCTCCTTGTTCGACAATTTAGCAAATTCATCAAAAGAAAAGGTGGATTCAAAAAGTTTCAAAAGAAAGAAGCAAAAGAATCAACCAACAAAGGCAAGAACAACAAAGATCGCTTCACTTGCCATGAGTGTGGAAAAGCCGGACATATGAGATTTCAATGTCCTACCTATCTGAAAAAGGTTGATTCAGAGAAGAGCACTCCCAAGGAATTCAAATCCAAGAAAGCTTATATTGTATGGGATGTACCTGAGGAGGAAACAACATCAAGCACCTCTAGTGAGGAGGAGTCAGCGAAGCTGTGTCTGATGGTTAGATCTGACAACGATGGTAACTCAGACTCACACGAGGATAATAATGAGGTATATTCTGACACCTCATCCACTTCGGATGACTTACCCTCTTATGATGTTTTATATAATGCTTATGTTGAGTTACATGAGGAACTAAAGAAATTGGCAAGAATAAACATTGATAAGAAAAGGGAAATCCTTAGAAATGAAAAGAAAATAAGCCAATTACAAAAAGAATTAGATGAATTAAAATTAAAAAATGAAACTTTAGATCTCATCTATTCTTGTAACACATGTAACTGCTCTGCTAATAATTTATGTCTAAAACCTGTATGTGAGACTTGCGAGATTTTGCAAGAAGACAATTTTAAACTGAAAGAAAAACTCGAACGTCTCACAAAGAGTAAACAGCAATTAGACACTCTGCTTAGTCAAACAAGAAACGTTGGTGACCGTACTCGTCTAGGTTATACTCGCTCGGCTAAGAATAAAAGACCATATAGAAAACCTGTAGCTCATACTAAAAATAAAAATCATAAGCATTCACCTACATGTTTTTATTGTAATAAATATGGTCATACTTCTTATTCATGTTACATTAGAAAATATGGTATACCTAGCGGAGTTTATGTATGGATAAAGAAGGGAGATAATTCCCTAATCACTAACAGAAAAGGACCCAACATAATTTGGGTACCTGAGAAAAGCAGGTGATCTGTTTTGCAGGTATGTCTTCGAACACATGGACGAAAATGGTATTTAGACAGTGGATGTTCGAGACATATGACAGGTGACGGATCAAATTTCCTGGATCTATCACTTAAAGGAAAAGGATACGTCACGTACGGAGACAACAACAAGGGAAAGATACTTGGCACTGGAACAGTTGGTAACTCATCTCAAACTCAAATTGAAAATGTTCTTTATGTTGAAGGACTAGAACATAATCTTCTGAGTATAAGTCAACTCTGTGACAAAGGTAACCGTGTATCTTTCGATTCTGACTGTTGCGTCATTCGTGACATTTTATCTAATAATGTTAAATTTGTTGGTCATCGTATAAATAATATTTACATGGTTAACTTGGATGATGTCACCACATTATTTTCAAAATGTTTTGTTTCTAAAGAAGATGACATCTGGCTTTGGCACAGACGCGTTGCACATATCCATATAAAACATCTAGATAAATTGTCATCAAACGAACTAGTTGAGGGGCTACCAAAACTAAATTTTAAAACTAAAGAGATTTGTGACACTTGTCAAAAGTGTAAACAAACCAAAAATTCTTTTAAAAACAAAAATGTAATATCCACTTCAAGACCTTTGGAGTTACTCCATATGGACTTGTTTGGACCATCAAAAATCATGAGTCTTGGTGGTAGCTACTATGCTCTAGTTATTGTTGATGATTTCTCTCGATTTACATGGACATTATTTTTATCTGCGAAAAGCGACGCCTTCAAGTCCTTTAAAAATCTTGCCAAGCAAATTCAAAACCAACTTAACCTGAAAATAGTATATATACGAAGTGATCACGGGGGAGAATTTGAGAACTTTCAGTTCGACAAATTCTGTGATAAGCATGGCATTATGCATCAGTTCTCTGCTCCTCGCACTCCACAACAAAATGGAGTTGTTGAGAGGAAAAATCGCGTATTAGAAGAATTAGCGAGAACTATGCTTAATGAAAGTAATACCCCCAAATACTTCTTGGCAGATGCAGTTCATACTGCATGTTATGTTATAAATCGAGTACTTTTAAGGCCTAATTTGAATAAAACTCCTTATGAACTATTAAAAGGCCGTAAACCAAACATATCCCATCTTCACGCTTTCGGTTGCAAATGTTTTATATTAAATAATGGAAAGCGGGCTTTAGGAAAATTTGATTCAAAAGCCGATGGGGGAATATTTTTGGGATACTCGATTCATAGCAAAGCGTTCATAATTTTTAATAAATATTCAATGCAAGTTGAAGAGTCTATCCATGTACAATTTGACGAATCTTCTCCAAAAGAGAAGAGAAAGGTCGTATCTGATGATGTTGCAGGTGCTTTGGAAGAAGCATACTCAAAGGACATGGATAATGAAGAAGTAACCAATGAAGAATGTCAAAACAAATCTCAGGAGCATTCAGATATGCCAGTTGTGAGGAAAACCAAGAAAGCTCACCCGATCGACAAAGTAATAGGTGACATATCTACGGGAGTGGTAACCCGTAGTTCCTTACGAAACTTTTGTAACTTTGTAGCTTTTGTATCTCAAATTGAGCCTAAGACCATTGATGAGGCCATTGAGGATGTGCAATGGGGCATAGCTATGCAAGAAGAGCTAAACTAGTTCGAACGTAATAATGTTTGGGACTTGGTCCCTAAACCTAAAGATCATCCTGTGATTGGTTCTCGATGGGTCTTCAGAAATAAGCTTGATGAATCAGGCTTAATCATTCAAAATAAGGCACGCTTGGTGGCCAAAGGCTACAACCAGGAGGAAGGTATCGATTATGACGAAACCTATGCCCCTGTAGCCAGATTAGAGGCCATCAGGATGCTACTTTCCTTTGCATCGATTATGAACTTTAAGCTATTTCAAATGGACGTAAAAAGCGCCTTCCTGAATGGCTACATTCAAGAAGAAGTTTATGTTAACCAACCGCCTGGTTTTGAAAATTTTAAATATCCGAACCACGTTTATAAACTTAAAAAGGCACTCTATGGCCTCAAACAAGCTCCTAGAGCTTGGTATGATAGACTTAGTACCTTTCTTTTAGAAAAACGGTTCGAAAGAGGCTTGGTTGACACAACACTTTTTATTCGTAAATCAGAAAATTCTGTATTACTTGTACAAATCTATGTGGATGACAAAAATTTTGTATCTACTAATGATATTTTGTGTAAAGATTTTTCTGAGATGATGCAGGGGGAGTTCGAAATGTCTATGATGGGAGAACTCACATTCTTTCTAGGACTTCAGATAAAGCAACTAGAAAGTGGGATTTTCATCCATCAGGCAAAATATTGCAAAGAGCTACTCAAGAAATTTGAAATGAACAATTGTAAGGAAGCTTCCACTCCGATGGCATCTGCTTGCTACCTAGATAAGGACGAAGAAGGAAAAGCAATAGAGGTAACAAAGTATCGAGTAATTATCGGGTCATTACTTTACTTAACTGCAAGTCGACCTGATATCATGTTTAGCGTGTGCATGTGTGCGAGATTTCAATCATCACCTAGAGAATCACATCTTAAAACTGTTAAAAGAATCATGAGATATTTAAAAGGAACAACTAACATGGGATTATGGTATCCTCGGGATGCCTCACTATCCTTGGTAGGTTATTCCGATTCCGATTTCGCCGGATGTAAATTGGATCGGAAAAGCACTAGTGATACCTGTCACTTGTTGGGCAGTTCATTAGTAGCATGGCACAGCAAAAAGCAAGCCTGTGTTGCTTTGTCCACCGCCGAAGCGGAATACATTGCCGCTGGTGTGTGTTGCGCTCAAATCCTTTGGATGAAACAGCAACTCAAGGACTATGGTCTTAAACTTGAAAAGATCCCTATTAAATGCGATAATACAAGTGTCATAAACCTTTCCAAGAATCCCGTTTTGCATTCTAGAACTAAGCATATAGAAATTAGACATCATTTTTTTGCGTGATCATGTACAAAAAGGTGACTGCGTTCTTGAATTTGTTGAAACTTCTAAACAATTAGCTGATATTTTCACCAAGCCCCTTCCCAGGGATACTTTCTTTGTTCTAAGGAGAGAACTTGGAATTCTTGATGAACAATATCCCTATTAAAATTGTTTAGTTGTTTGCATTATCATCTAGCCTCTATATGCCTATGTATCTTTAGCTTAAATAATATATGTTACAATGCAAAAATATGTCTCTTGATTAACTCTTTCTGTGATTATGAATGTCTCGATAAATCTGTCACAATGCATGCAAAAGCCTTAAAAAGTTGAAACCATTTACTGCCTGAAAATCAATTTTTACTATGTGTAATCGATTACACTTGCTGTTAATCGATTACCTGGGCATCAGCTGTTTGAAAATTCGAAATTTTACACTGGTTTAATCGATTAAACCTGCCCGTTAATCGATTAAAACCAGCTTTTTAAAGGCAGACAGCAACTCGGTTTTACACTTTCTTTGGCATTTTCACATTCTTTCTTATACTTTGAGTTTCTAATTCAGTAGCAAAACTAATCCAAGTGCACTAAAGTAGAAAAACCTCATCCTAACCCTCTCAAACCATCAAGAAATCATACCTCTTCATCCTCATTATATCCCATTTCCAAGGTTCCACCAAGCAAAACCCTAGGTTAGGTTTGCCTAAACCCTTCTCTTCTCATTCTCTGTTATTTCGGGTTCTACTAAATAATGGAGCAAGGTCGCACTAAAAGGGTCAAGACCTCAGCTACTCGTGTACGAAGAAGGGAGGTCGGTTCACCTTCTACTCGGGACCGCGGTGACCCCTACTACTCACTCATCTTGCAAGAAACCCGTATGGCAAAATTTCAAGGTCGATAAACCTGGTTGGCGGAACAAAATTTTAGTTTCCCGCATGATATGGAAACTCAGGGAACCGTTCAGTTTATGGAATTAAAGGGACAAGTTTACCCTGCTCTAGTTAGGGAATTTTATCCTAATTTTAGATACAAGGATGGAAAGTACTGGTCTATGATTTCTGGTCATCTGTTTGAACTTAATGATGATATTTTTATGAATGTCGGTGGTTTATCATCTTCTGGTTATAGTATAGGAGATTGTTCCTGGGTTAAGGAAAACTTTGATCCTACTGAGGTTTATAAGTCATTTCTAAGAGGCCCTCACTTCAGGGTCAACTGACCAAAGCTGGGTCATTATTTGTTGAGAACAGACTGTTGCATTACATTATTGCTTACATTTTGGTGCAGAGGAACACAAATCACGCACAACCTACTATGAATGATTTGTGTTTCATGTATGCAGTAAATAATAATGTAATGATTAATTGGCCTGAGGAGATCTTGAAAATTATGAACAGTGTGTCTCTGTCTCAGTCGAAGCTGCTTCCCTACAGTATTTTCATCTCACGCATTGTTGATTATCTGCACATTGATGTTTCCGATACCATCATTGTTGAGTACACTGATAAGGATCATCTGGTTGGTGAAAGCCTCATTCATAAAATGGGTATATACAAGTATGGTACTACTTGGCAATACCAAGAGGACTACACCACTATTGGTCTGGATTTATCCGATGATGATAATCAGGATGGAATGGGTGATCAACATGCTACATCTCAGGGGGAGCCTTCTGGATCAGCACCTCAGAACTCTACTTTTGGTTTAGATCAGTTGGAAGCTATGGAGCAACGGCTTAACAACCGTATGGATCTTCACTTCCAAGGATTAAAAGACTCATACTTTGCAGGTATGGAACAATATGAGGAGCAACAAACTGCGTATTTAGACAACCAATTTCAGGAGTTGAGGAATCTGATCCAATCTACTGCTGAAGCTCAGAATGCCTTGTTTTGTTCAGAATTTCAGAAGTTATCTGTGCTTATCAGGGGAGATCAGAATATTGTCATTCCTGCTGATCACACTGACGATCCTCCACCTCCACCTCAACCATAGTTTAGAAGACTTTAGACCTAGGATATCTCACCATTAGGTTTATTTCTTCTTTATGGCACTTTCTGGATTCAGTTGTTGTTATGGATTCAAGTTCCTCTTTTGTGTGCCTCTTTTATGTTCTTAATTTACAGTTCATGGTTTATATGGTTGCTGAACACTTTTACTCTTTATGCTATTTTTTATTATTATGTCGAATAGCTTATTTTGTTTACGTGTATGGTTCTTGATCATATGAGATTTTCTACCTTGATATGGTAAATCTTGTATGTCGTTCACTTTTCCAGTTTAGTTATTTCTGTTGTATAAACTAGCGCATTTGTTTAATTTTCTTTAAAATAAAACAAGTTAATTGTTAAATCCCAAATTAACTCATTGACCTTGTTTTATGCATAACTCATATCTCTGCCTTATTTTTGACATGGGTTATCTTTTTGATAATGTCAAAAGGGGGAGAAAGGTTGTTTTGTTGTTTTTCTGATTGTGCAGGTTGATCGTAATAACAGCTTCCGAAATTTGCGCATCATATCAACCACGCCAACACAATCTTCAAGCTATTTCATCACAGTTGATATAATTAATGTAGAGTTTGTCATCATCAAAAAGGGGGAGATTGAAAGTGTGCATGTCAAGAGGAACACTTTGGAAAGCTCTCTTTATGTGTCATGGTTTTGATGAGGACAACTTGTGCGTATAAAAGCTTGAAGATCATCAACAAATCAACGTTCTTAAGTCTTCTAATTGGTACTAAGCTCAGACTAGAGATTAGTTTAGGTTGAGTCTAAGGCTTAAGTCACCTAATACATGTCTCATATGCATACATCTTTTAAATCATTTTCATCTTGAGATATGTCATTCATAATATGTTCATGCATCACATAAATACATGTATATGTGCATTTTAGGCATAAACTAAGTGTTAAACATGTATGAATTAAAGTGCATAACGTATTTGAATTTTTACACATGAAAATATGTTGTTAATCGATTACAACATAGGTTAATCGATTAATCTAACTGTTTGCACAGTTTAATCGATTACGACATAGATTAATCGATTAATCCAATAGTTTTGTACAGTTTAATCGATTAAGGTTGTCGCTAATCGATTAACTGGGCTACAAAATCAATTCTTTAAAACTGCGTTTTTCAGAATTGATCTCATAAGCTGCATGTTAAATTTTTAGAGAGTTAGAGCATTTTTCGTGTTAATTGTTGCATCTAGTTGTAAATGCATTTGTGAGTTTAGAAAAGAGAGAATTCTATGCTTTAGGATTGAGTGCATTACATGATACATTTCTCATCTTTTCATATCACATGTTCTTGCATTTTATTGATGATTCTTGATTAGATGTTTACATTCTATGCAATCTGTTTTTCAAACTAATACATTTTCATACTGCATGAGTTTGTATTAGGTGATTAGAGTAAAGTCTTGTCTTGTTAGATATAAGCCTTGTAATAGCTTAAGTTTACTCTATTTTCGTTTTGATTGAAAAATTGTTGTAATATTGGGAATCTCGAGGTGTAAACAGAGGTTCTTGGCTGGGGCTATGCCGAAAGAAAGGTTTTCTTTGTCGGTAGGAAGGGAGTCAAACCATAGAATAGGATCTTTATTATCTTGTAAGTGTCTAAGTGTTGTAATTGGATGATGTGTATGTAATAACATTGATTCAATTATAGTGAAGAAAAATCTCCCAAATCAGCCGGGAGGCCTGGATGTAGTTTGCGGTGGACAAGCAAACGAACCAGGATAAAATTCGTGTTGCAGGATTTTTCTATCCCTCTCTCTTTATTGCATTTGATCGATTAATTTGTATAGTAGATTTAATTGATAATTTGATTCTGTGCTATATTGATTACACTCTAATAAATCTGTAAGCTATGTATATTCGCTTTGTTATCGATTAATTGTCGTGCAAGAAATCGTGTCTGCATTAGCTTACTGTCACTGTTTAATCGATTAAATCAAGTGTGTTAATCGATTACATTAATTCTGTTAATCGATTAAGTGGACTGTGTTGAGTGTGTTAATCAATTACCCTGTTCTGTTAATCGATTAACTAGGTGTATTTCAGCATTAAGTGTTGTTTTTCGAAAAGCGGATATTCTAAATGCTACACCTATTCAACCCCCCCCCCCCCTTCTAGGTGTATTGTAACCACTGATACCTAACACTCATAAGATACAATACCCAAAAATTTCGAATTTTCATATTCTCCAAAGATTCTCTGTGAGCAAAACTTGCATTTTTGAAAGAAAAACCTATGTGAAAGGTTCTTGATTTCATTGAGAAAAAAGTTTCATATTTGTGCATTTGAGTAGGAATGGCAATGAAATCCGAACTCGCGGGTACCCGCCCGAAATTAACAGGGAACACCCGATGTGATTGGGTTCGGGTTCGGGTTTTACCCGAGTACAAATTTCTGGTTCGGGTTCGGGTTTGGTATTGTTAATACCCTACCCCGAACCCACCCCGAACCCGATTAATATATGTTAAACTATAAAATTACATATAAATACATATATAAAAGCTATATATATATAAATTTCACACTCATATATATAAGCTATATATGTGTGTATATATATATATGTCACATGTATTTATATATATATATATATATGTCACATGTATTTATATATATATAATTTTAATTATATGTATAAGTTATATATATAAATATATGTTTTTTCGGGGTTTTTTCGAGTTCGTGTTACCCGAAACCCGACGGGTTCGGGTTTGGTATCATTATTTCCAACCCCGCTTAATTCGGGTATGGGTTCGGGTTCAGGTTTTGACTTTTAGGTTCAGGGTTGGGTAAGCACAAACCCGACCCCGACCAGCCCCGTTGCCATTCCTACATTTGAATGCATACACTTTTTACCCAAACCTATTACATTCTCATACATCCCTTTGAGTGTGTTTGAGATATTCATCATTTAGGTTTGTAGATTGCTTGTCTAAGCTAAAGGCTTATGTTTTGAAGTTTATTTTTCAAGAAAGTGTTTCTTTGTTTCTTTTGGGATGTCTCTAAGGTTTAGAGATTGAAGAGTGTAATATCGGCTAGCTGCGGTTAGTTGGATATAGTCTTCGTTCGGGCATCTTGTTAGTGTGTTGAGTAGCGGGGTTGGTAGCCATTGTGAACAGGGGGAAATTTTCAAGGCTCGGCGAAATGGTACCATGTATCAATTAGGAAAAGCTCTAAATTGGAAGTGTGATTGTAAAGAACAATTCTTTCAATTATAGTGAAGCAAATCTACCAAGATCAGAAGGGGATACTTGGATGTATTTTGCAAGTGGACACGCAAACGAACCAGGATAAAATCGTTTACCTTCTTTATCTTTCCCTAATCTTTTTACATTTCAAGTACATTTATATTTTATCTAATTGCATCAAGAATCTGTTAGAATTAACAAGACATCTATTCTTTAATTGCTTTGATATTTCTTGATCAGTGACGTCTTAAATCTTGAATTTCTTGTGAATCAAGAAACCCTTTGAACAATTATGTTTTGTGTTTTTCTATCTGGTATAATCGATTATTTACTGTTGTTAGTCGATTAATTCTAATATATTTAATTGATTGTATTTGTGGTTAATCGATTATTTCTGCTATGTATTGTTTCCCACTTATAGTTTCGAAAAGTGGGTATATTGAACCGCACTCACCTAATTACCCCCTCTAGGTGTTATACTTTGATTTACGGTACCCTAAGAAGTGGTATCTGTGAAGATCTTGCTCCAAAAGAGAAGAGAAAGGTTGTATCTGATGATGTTGCAGGTGCTTTGGAAGAAGCATACTCAAAGAACATGGATAATGTAGAAGCAACCAATGAAGAATGTCAAAACAAATCTCAGGAGCATTCAGATATGCCAGTTGTGTGGAAAACCAAGAAAGCTCACCCGATCGACAAAGTAATAGGTGACATATCTACGGGAGTGGTAACCCGTAGTTCCTTACGAAACTTTTGTAACTTTGTAGCTTTTGTATCTCAAATTGAGCCTAAGACCATTGATGAGGCCATTGAGGATGTGCACTGGGGTATAGCTATGCAAGAAGAGCTAAACCAGTTCGAACGTAATAATGTTTGGGACTTGGTCCCTAAACCTAAAGATCATCCTGTGATTGGTACTCGATGGGTCTTCAGAAACACGCTTGATGAATCAGGCTTGATCATTCGAAATAAAGCACGCTTGGTGGCCAAAGGCTACAACCAGGAGGAAGGTATCGATTATGACGAAACCTATGCCCCTGTAGCCAGATTAGAGGCCATCAGGATGCTACTTTCCTTTGCATCGATTATGAACTTCAAATTATTTCAAATGGACGTAAAAAGCGCCTTCTTGAATGGCTATATTCAAGAAGAAGTTTATGTTAATCAACCGCCTGGTTTTGAAAATTTTAAATATCCGAACCATGTTTATAAACTTAAAAAGGCACTCTATGGTCTCAAACAAGCTCCTAGAGCTTGGTATGATAGACTTAGTACCTTTCTTTTAGAAAAAGGGTTCGAAAGAGGCTTGGTTGACACAACGCTTTTTATTCGTAAATCAGAAAACTCTGTATTACTTGTGCAAATCTATGTAGATGACATAATTTTTGGATCTACTAATGATATTTTGTGTAAAGATTTTTCTGAGATGATGCAGGGGGAGTTCGAAATGTCTATGATGGGAGAACTTACGTTCTTTCTAGGACTTCAGATAAAGCAACTAGAAAGTGGGATTTTCATCCATCAGACAAAATATTGCAAAGAGCTGCTCAAGAAATTTGAGATGAACAATTGTAAGGAAGCTTCCACTCCTATGGCATCTGCTTGCTACCTAGATAAGGACGAAAAAGGAAAAACTATAGAGGTAACAAAGTATCGAGGAATTGTTGGGTCTTTACTTTACTTAACTGCAAGTCGGCCTGATATCATGTTTAGCGTATGCATGTGTGCGAGATTTCAATCATCTCCTAAAGAATCACATCTTACAACCGTTAAAAGAATCATGAGATACTTAAAAGGAACAACTAACATGGGATTATGGTATCCTCGGGATGCCTCATTATCCTTGGTAGGTTATTCCGATTCCGATTTCGCCGGATGTAAATTGGATCGGAAAAGCACTAGTGGTACTTGTCACTTGTTGGGGAGTTCATTAGTAGCATGGCACAGCAAAAAGCAAGCTTGTGTTGCTTTGTCCACCGCCGAAGCGGAATACATTGTCGCTGGTGTGTGTTGCGCTCAAATCCTCTGGATGAAGCAGCAACTCAAGGACTATGGTCTTAATATTGAAAAGATCCCTATTAAATGCGATAACACAAGTGCCGTAAACCTTTCCAAGAATCCCGTCTTGCATTCTAGAACTAAGCATATAGAAATTAGACATCATTTTCTGCGTGATCATGTACAAAAAGGTGACTGCGTTCTTGAATTTGTTGAAACTTCTAAACAATTAGCCGATATTTTCACCAAGCCCCTTCCCAGGGATACTTTCTTTGATCTAAGGAGAGAACTTGGAATTCTTGATGAACAATATCTTGATTAAAATTGTTTAGGTGTTTACATCATCGTCTAGTTTCTCTATGTCTTTGTATCTTTAGCTTTTCGATATTTGTTATAATGCAAAAGTATGTCTCTTGATTATTATTTTTTTTGTGATTCTGAATGTTTCAATAAATTTGTCACATTGCATACAAAAGCCTTAAGAAGTTGAAACCATTTTACTGCCTGAAAATTTTTTTTTACTATGAGTAATCGATTACATCTTCAATTAATCGATTACCTGGGCATCAGTTGCTTGAAAATTCGAAATATTACTATGTGTAATCGATTACATCTTCACTTAATCGATTACCTGGGCATCAGTTCTTTCAAAAATTCGAAATTTTACACTGGTTAATCGATTAACCATGCCCGTTAATCGATTAAAACCAGTTTTATAAAGGCAAACAGTAGCTCGGTTTCACACTTTCTCTTTTATGCTTTGAGTTTCTAAATCTATAACACAACTAATCCAAAGTGCATCAAAAGTAGAAACACCTATTCCTAACCCTCTTAAACCATCAAGGAATCATACTTCTTCATCCTCATTATATCCCATCTCCAAGGTTCCACCAAACATAACCTAGGTTCGCCTACACCCATATTTGACCATTCACTGCTATTTCGGTTTCTGCCACATTATGGAGCAAAGTCGTCCTAAAAGGGTCAAAACATCAGCCACTCGTGTACGAAGACGAGAGGTCGGTTCGCCTTCCACTCGGGACCGTGGTGACCCCTACTATTCACTCATCCTGCAAGAAACCCGTATGGCGAAATTTCAAGGTCGGAAACCTACATATATACGGTATGTTGACTTAACTTGGTTAGCGGAACAGAACTTTAGCTTCCCGCATGATATGGAAGCTCAGGGAAATATTCAATTCATGGAATTAAAGGGACAAGTCTACCCTGCTCTTGTTAGGGAATTCTATGCTAATTTTAGATATAAGGATGGAAAATATTGGTCAATGATTTCTGGCAATTTGTTTGAACTCAACGATGAAATTTTCATGAATGTCGGTGGTTTATCTTCTTCTGGATATAGTATAGGAGATTGTTCCTGGGTGAAGGAAAATTTTGATCCTACTGAAGTCTATAAGTCTTTTCTAAGAGGCCCTCATTTATACATTCAGGGTCAACTGACCAAAGCTGGGTCACTATCTGTTGAGAACAGGCTGCTACACTACATTATTGCTTACATCTTTGTACAGAGGAACACAAATCACGCACAGCCTACTGTGAATGATTTACGTTTCATGTATGCAGTAAAGAATAATGTGATGATTAATTGGCCTGAGGAGATCTTGAAAATTATGAACAGTGTATCTTTATCTCAGTCGAAGCTGCTTCCCTACAGTATCTTCATCTCCCGCATTGTTGACTATTTGCGCATTGACGTTTCCGATACTATCATTGTTGAATATACTGACAAGGATCATCTGGTTGGTGAAAGCCTCATACATAAGATGGGTATATACAAGTATGGTAGTACTTGGCAATACCAAGAGGACTACACCACTATTGGTCTGGATTTATCTGATGATGATAATCAGGATGGCCCAGATAATCAACATGCTACAACTCAGGGGGAGCCTTCTGGATCAGCACCTCAGAACTCTGCTTTTGGCTTCGATCAGTTGGAAGCTATGGAGCAACGGCTTAACAACCGTATGGATCTTCACTTCCAAGGACTAAAAGACTCATACTTTGTTGGTATGGAACAGTATGAGGAGCGACAAACTGCGTATTCGGACAACCAATTTCGGGAATTGAGGAATCTGATTCAATCTACCGCTGAAGCTCAGAATGCCTTGTTTTGTTCAGAATTTCAGAAGCTATCTGTGCTTATCAGGGGAGATCAGAACATTGTCATTTCTGCTGATCACACTGACGATCCTCATCCTCCACCTCAACCCTAGTTTAGAAGACTTTAGACCTAGGATATCTTACCTTAGGTTTATTTCTTCTTTTTGGCACTCTTTGGATTTAGATATCGTTATGGATTCTAGTATCTCTGTTGCGTGCCTCTTTTATGTTTTTAATTGACGTTTTCTGGTTATATGGCTGCTAAACATTGTTACTCTTTATGCTACTTTTTATAATTATGTCGAAAAGCCTACTCTGTTTATGTGTATGGTTCTTGATCGTATGAGATTTTCTGCCTTGATATGGTTAATCTCGTATGCCGTTCACTTTACTTGTTTGGCTATTTCTGTTGTATAAACTTGTGCACTTGTTTAATCCTCTTTAACGTAAAACAGGTTAATTGTTAAATCACAAAATTAACTCATTAACTGTGTTGTATGCATTACTCATATCTCTGCCTCTTCTTTGACCTGAGTTATCTTTTTGATAATGTCAAAAGGGGGAGAAAGGTTGTTTTGTTGTTTTCTGATTGTGCAGGTTGATCGTAATAACAGCTTCCGATATTTGCGCATCATATCAACCTTGCCAACACAATCTTCAAGCTATTTTAATCACAGCTGTTACATTTGATGTGGAGTTTGTCATCATCAAAAAGGGGGAGATTGAAAGTGTACAATGTCAAGAGGAACACTTTGGAAAGCTCTCCTTATATGTCTTGGTTTTGATGAGGACAACTTGTGCTAATAAGAGCTTGAAGATCATCAACAAATCAACATGCTTAAGCCTTCCGATTGGTACCTTGCTTAGACTAGACTAGTTTAGGTTGAGTCCAAGGCTTAAGTCACCTGATACATATCTCAATTGCATAAATCTTTTAAATCTTTTTCATCTTGAGATATGTCATTCATAATATGTTCATGCATCATATAAATACATGTACATGTGCATTCTAGGCATAATCTAAGTATTAAACATGTATGAATTTAAGTGCATAACATATTTGAAGTTTTTACACATGAAAGAATGCTGTTAATCGATTACCACTTAGTTTAATCGATTAATCTAACTGTTTGCACAGTGTAATCGATTACAACAAAGGTTAATCGATTAATCTAACCTTTTTGTGAAGCTTAATCGATTAAAGCTGTCGTTAATCGATTAACTGGGCATTAAAATCAATTCTTTATAAACTGCATTTTCAGAATTGATCTTATAAGTTGCATGTTAAATTTTTAGAGAGTTAGAGCATTTTTTTCGTGTTAATTGTTGCATCTAGTTGTAAATGCATTTGTGAGCTTAGAAAAGAGAGAAATCTATGCTTTAGGATTGAGTGCTTTTCATGATACATTTCTTATCTTTTCTTGTCACATGTTCTTGCATTTTCACATGATTCTTGATTAGATGTTTACATATTATGCATTCTGTTTTTCACTAATACTTTTTTCATACTGCATGAGCTTGTATTAGGTGATTAGAGTAAAGCCTTATCTTGTTAGATATAAGTCTTGTTATAGCTTAAGTTTACTCTGTATTGCTTTGTTTGAAAAAGTGTTGTAATTGTGGGAATCTCAAGGTGTCATATCACCAAGAGATTGAGTGTGTCTTCACTGAGTGTTAGACTTAGGGATAAGTAAAGAACAAGGTTCTTGGCTGGGGCTACGCCGAAAGAAAGGTTTTCTTTGTCGGTAGGAAGGGAGTCAAACCATAGAATAGGTTTCTTTTTATCTTGTAAGTGTCTAATTGTTGTAATTGGATAGTGTGTATGTAATTAACATTCATTCAATTATAGTGAAGAAAAATCTCCCAAATCAGCCGGGAGGCCTGGATGTAGTTTGCGGTGGACAAGCAAACGAACCAGGATAAAATTCTTGTTGCAGGACTTTTTCTATCCCTCTCTCTTTATTACATTTGATCGATTAATTTGTTTAGTAGATTTAATTGATAATCTGTTTCTGTACTGTATTGCTTGGACTCTGATAAAATTCTGTAAGCTTGGTATAATCGTTTCATTATCAATTAACTGTCGCGCAAGAAACTGTACTTGCATCTGCTTACTGTCACGGTTTAATCGATTAAGTGTGGTGTGTTAATCGATTACTTCAGTCTGTTAATCGGTTAAGTGGACTGTGTTGAAAGTGTTAATCGATTACCCTGTTTCGTTAATCGATTAATCAAGGTGTTTTTCAGCATTAAGTGTTGTTTTCGAAAAGTGGACATTCTAACCGCTACACGTATTCAACCCCCCCCCCCCTTCTAGGTGTATTGTAACCACTGATACCTAACAAATCCACCTTGGAATTGACTTGGATTACATCTGCAGAACTCATCCAGTCCCTAGTACTCTACCGGTCCTTGTGATTCGGATTTGGATTTGGAACCATAATCTTGTCCAGGTTCTGCAGATTTTCATTCATGTTCTGCAACACAGCTGCCATCTGGGCCAATAACTCGTTATGATTGTGTCATCTACCTCATCCAACCATTTTCTCAACCTACACTCGTTATACATTAGGTCCAAATTCATATCGCAATAACCACATAATCACATAGTTACAAAAAAGTACACCACACAAAATCATACAGGAAGCATATTGGGTCATGCCCAGGCCGTATGATTAACTTACGCTTTGATACCACAATTGTAAGGTCCCAATTTACACTCTAACAAAATATCGATTATTTATCTTATAGTTTATTATTATCTCCTACCATTTGAGGAGTCACAACCTCATAAGGTATTAACTTACACCCTTACAATTAACACTACGTCTCATTCCTCCCTGAATTTCATACATATACTCTACATGATCGATGAAAACCATAAAATCACATCCATACGATTATACAATCTGCTCTTATGGTAATTAACATATTTAAAATATTCTCATAGCAATTGACATTCATCATCAATATTACACATTACTTGTTCTAGAATGTTTCATAATAGTTGTAAATGAAAAACTTAAAGTAACTAGTCACTGCCATCCGCTAATTCTTCATTTTACCTACAATACAATAATCATAGATGGGAAATAGAAAATACAAAGGGGTAAGACATTAAACTTCATGATAATAATAAGTAAATAATTTATGCAAAATATAAAGTTAGACAAATATATCTATCTAAAGGACAGACATTTACCACTTGCTCTTACCACCTCGGTCATTAGAACTTCCGACATCACATTGCATTACTACTAATGTCAATGCTTAGTTATAAAACCTTAAGTTATTCCTTTATCATTATTCAAACTTGCCACAATACAAAATATTCCTTTCTTGGGTCAAATAGTTACATTACACCCTTAGAGGGCCAAGATTTATTCTACACCATAAAGGGTCAAGATTTGCTAAACCACAAAGGGTAGCGAAGATTTATTTTACACCACAAAGGGTCAAGATTTTATAAACCACAAAGGGTAACAAAGATTTATTCTACACCACAAAGGGTCAAGATATGCTAAGCCACAAAGGGTAGCCAAGATTTATTCTACACCACAAATGGTCAAGATTTGCTAAACCACAAAGGGTAGCTTGTCCCTTACCTGAGTAGGAGTTAGCGTTTTGGTCCTTCAACCTCATTAGATCTTCCCTTGTCTCCTCCAACCTTAGGATCTTTTACCATATTTCCATGACACAACAACAATAACAAATTATTGTGAAGAAGATCTTGCTCCTGACCTTGGCACGGTTTTGATGAAGACACCAATGTCACAAAAAGAAGAAAGGAAGAAGACCTATCAAGACTAAAGAAGATGAAGCTTCACGATTTAGAGTCTAAGTATTTTAGGTAATTCTATCCTAAAACTCCTTTATTACCTTAGTTAATAATGCTAAAAAATGTTTTCAAGAAAATCGAAAAATTCTAAGTGTGAATGAAAAACAATTTCAAAAATAACATGTAACGGGTTACCATACTTGAGTAACAAGTTACACGAGTGAGAAAATAGTTATCCATCCTCCAACGACTAAGAGTAATCCATTACTGTGTTTGAAGTATAAGATTACCATTTTAAGTAAAACAAGTAATCCATTACTCAAAGAGTTGTAATCGATTACACTAAGGCAATTTCACAAAGCTGTTGGACAGTAACTTTGAGTAATCGATTACTCAATTACAGTAATCGATTACACTTGTGAAATTCGAAAAAGTTGTTAACAGGATGTTTGGGTAATCGATTACCCACTTGCTGTAATCGATTACTGAGAGTTGTTGTATTAGTTTTCAGATTTCAAAGTGAAAAGGTTACACTCAAAACTGATTTGTTTCATTCCAAACGAAACCTACACTTCCCTGGAGGTGTTATGGTTGATTGGAAAGCCTATATAAAGGCATTGAAACACTCTTAACTCACACAACTTAGATTACAAACTCTCATTGAAACTCTCATAAAGCTCTCACACTTTCTGAATTTTCTGCACTTGTAAGCAACATACTCTCAAACTTTCTAAGTTATTTCAGAGTTGCTTCTAAGTGTATTTCAAATCTTTCAAAGTAAAAAAACATTATTATCTATCGCATAAAGAGTTGTTTTTTGATTGCAAGTCTGGAATTGTCATATACACTTGTAAAGGCAACCCAAGCCATATTGTACATTCTTCACTTTTGCTAAGTACACTTTCTTTCACAAGGGTGTGAAGAGAAAGGGGTTGAGTGACTTGGAATAGTGTTTTCCAAGGGTGTTACTTGGAATAGGATTTTCCAAGGGTTTTAAGTATAAGTGAATGTGTAAGGTACAAGGAGATCTCGGGGTGAGATATTTGTAGTTGCAACTCGTTATATTTAATAAAGGAATCTCTTACGCGTCAAGAGTATTGGACGTAGCCTTCAGTGGACAAGAAGGTGAACCAGTATAAAACACTTGTGTACTCTCTTCTCCTTATCTTTCTATCTTTCACAGTCATTATTTTTCAGCATACTATTTCCGCTGCACTTTAACTTTGATATTGCAGAAAAATTGGCCATACTTAGTGCAACAACTAATTCACCCCCCCCCCCCCCCCACCCACCCCCTCTTAGTTGCATTCTCATTCTTACAATCATTATTCATGACATACAAAGAGACAATTTTGCATAAATATATGACCTTCATTCATGATGTAAGTTCACATTTTCGACGAATCATAAACTATAACTTCGGTAAACATAGAATATCCAAATAAGGTACATTTCCCTTTTTAAGAAACCTCATAAACCTATAAACTTGTTTCTAGCTTCTTTCCCCCTTCCCGTTCACAAATATTTCATTTTAACTCAACACTATGTCAATACCCTTTTTGAAATGAACCCAAAAACACATATTTCAAGAGGAAAAACCAACTATAAAGGAACTACAACCCAAAAACAAGGGTTATTCTATTTTCCCTCTAAGAGAAGAGATCCTTGTACATAACAATGGTTTTCAAAACAAGAGTGAGTGATAAAATGAAGAGGTTTACCTCTTCTCAAGTTTTCTCCTCGACTTCTACATGAAATGAGGGTGGGGAGCCATATCTCTCTTTTTTTCATCAAAAACTGTCCTAAATCTCATTTGGGACTTCTATTTTAGGTTTTAGATTATTGGGTTCTCGCTCGGGCGACAAGGGGCTCGCTTGGGAGAAAACTCCTCAGCATTTCAATTTTCAAACTCTAATGTTGTCGCTCAAGCGACAACTCCTCGCTCAGGAAAATCCTGGTAAAATCTCTGAGTCCCTCGCTTGGGCGAGGCCCTCTCGCTCAAGTGAAAATAACTTAGTTCAACCCTTAAATTTTATGTTTCTCACAACACTTATAAAATTAGAAAATTTGAGGTGTTACAACAACGCTCATTTATACGTAGTTAAATGTGTGACTTTTAACAACACTCATTGTCATGAGCGTTGTTGATATGTCACCTTTAACAACACTCATTAAAGAATGAGCTTTTGAATATATTCAGAACAACAACGCTTAGCTAAAAGAGCTTTGTTGAATATCAACTTTCGAACCACTCATTTAAGAGTTGTTAAATGTGTTACTGTAAATAGCGCAATTTTGCACAGTTTGTCGATTGTGTGAGTGTTGATTGATAGAGTTGTGGGTCGAGTTTTTGCTTGAAATTTTGTTTCCACACTTCTTTCATCCCACAATGAACACGAGAAAAAGCACAATCACTTTCCAAGCAGTAGATTGTGAGATGCAGCTACACAATGAAAACTAAATAGGCGAAATTCTATTTTTAGCATAACTTTAGATCCGTATTTCAGAATTAGACATATGATATATGCATCTGAGATAGAATTTTTTGTTCTATCCATTGGACATATCAAGACGGGTTTCTGAAAAGAGTTTTATTGAGTGTCACCTTTAACAACACTCATTTAAGCTTAGTTAAATGTGTGACTTTTCAAAACGCTAATTTTAATGAGCGTTGTTGATATCTCACATTTAACAACACTAATTAAAGAAAGCGGTTTTGAATATATTCAGAACAACAATGCTTGGTTGAAAGAGATTTTTTGAATGTCAACTTTAACAACACTCATTTAAGAGTTGTTAAATGTGTGACTTTAAATAGCACAATTTTGCACAGTTTTTGATTGTGTCAGTGTCGATTCATATAGTTGTGGATGGAGTTTTTGAATGAAATTTTGTTTCCACACTTCTTTCATCCCACATTGAACACTAGACAAAGCATAATCACTTCCCAAGCTGTAGTTTGTGAGATGCACATACGCACTAAAAAGTAAATAGGCGAAATTCTAGTTTAGTATAACTTTGGATCCGTATTTCAGAATTGGACCTAACATATATGCATCTGGGGTAGAATTTTCTATTCAATCCATTAGACATATCAACACGGGTTTCGAAAATGAGTGTTTTTAAGTGTCACCATTAAAAACACTCATTTAAGCGTAGTTAAATGTGTGACTTTTAAGAGCGCTCATTGTAATGAGCACCGTTTATATGTCACCTTTAACAACACTCATTAAAGGAAGCGCTTTTGAATATATTCAGAACAACAACACTTGGTTAGAAGAGCTTTGTTGAATATCAACTTTAAAAACACTCATTTAAAAACACTCATTTAAGAGCTTTGTTGAGCGAGACGCTCTCGCTAAAGCGAGAATTACCTAGTAAATCACCCAAAAATCCTAAGCTTCCTAAATATTTTTGAAAGTAAATTTTGAGGTGTTACAAGAAACACCCATAAAATCAGCATGATTCCTAAGTTTCTAAATATTTTGAAAAAGGAAAATTTGAGGTGTTACAATCACCCCCCTCTAATAATAATTTTCGTCCCCGAAAATTAAACATATCTTGATCAAACAAGTGGGGATAGTCTTCTATCATGTCACTTTCTACCTCTCATGTAGCATCTTTGTCCTCTATTTTGACTCAAAAGCACTTTCACTAGAGGAATCTATTTCCCTCGCAATCTCTTAACGCTCCTATCCATGATCCTGACTTGTAAAGTTCTAAAAGTCAAGTTTTCTTTCAACTCAATCCAATCAGGCTCTATAATGTGCGATGGATCCCCAATATATTTTCTCAATTTTGATACATGGAATACATTGTGGAGGTTTGACAATAATGGAGGTAAGGCTATTCGAAAAGCCATAGGGCCAATCCTCTTTAAAATCTGATATGGTGCGATAAACTTCGGAGTAAGCTTACGAGATTTCAATACTCTGTCAATTCCTATAGTTGGGACTACCCTCATAAAGACATGATCTCCTTATTTAAACTAAAGAGGCATCCTCCTCTTATCATAGTAACTCTTTCGTCGACTTTGAGGCCATCCCAATGCTCAAATGAAAGCAGTTGATATAGGTGAATTCAATCAAATGCAGCATATTGTCTCAACTTTCGGGCTGATCAAGTACACAGGCTCTCAAAAGATCTTCCAACGATTGAATAGTCCTTTCCAGATGATCATCCATTTGTGGATGATAGGCGCAGTTCAACTTCAATTTAGTACCCAAGGCAGATTGCAAGCTATTTCAGAAGTTCGAAGTAAAGGGGATCTCTATCTGATATGATGCTCACAGGAATCCTATGCAGTCTAACTATCTCCCTTATGTACAATTCTGCTAACCTTTCCAAGGAGTATTTCATATTGATAGGTAGAAAATGAGCAGATTTGGTTAGTCGATCCACTACTACCCATATCGAGTCAAAACCCTTTTGCGTGTTTGGGAAACCTAACACAAATCCATTGCAATACTATCCCATTTCCAAACGGGGATTTCCAATGATTGTAGTTTACTCACCGATCTCTAATGTTCAATCTTGGCTTTCTGGCAAACCAAACAACTTGAGACGTACAAAGCTAAGTCCCTTTTCATTCATGACTACCAAAATATCTTTTTTAAATCCTGATACATCTTTGTCGTACCAGGGTGAATGCTCATGTTACTCTTATGGGCCTCGTCTAAAATATCTTTCCTCAATTCCACATCATAAGGTACGCATACCTTTCCTTTACATCTCATCACTTGGCTTCACTTGAACTGCCAAATTCCTATCTCTCAAATCCTCTATCAATTTCATTTTTCGGAACATTAATGCAGACACGTGCAGTGATTTTCCGCTCAATGCATCTGCAACTACATTGGCTTTCTCAGGGTGGTACTAGAGACCAAAATCATAATCCTTGAGGAATTTCATCCATCTTCTTTGCCTCATATTCAGCTCCTTCTGATCGAACAAATACTTCAAACTCTTGTGATCACTGAAGACTTCGAACCATACACCATAAAGATGGTGCCTCCAAATTTCCAAAGCAAAAACCACTGCGGCTAATTGTAAATTGTGAGTCTCATAGTTTTACTCATGAGGCCGTAATTGCCTTGAAGCATAAGAAACCACCTTTCCATCTTGTAACGACCCAATTTATAATCCAATAAAATTTCGATATATTTTTTTTTTAAAATAATTTATCGAGTTGTAGTATCTCGTCATATAAAATGAACTCTTCTAAAATCAATTACCGAATAACCATATGATTCCCCAATAAATACTCAATTAGTCTAATAGTTTCAAAAATCATCAAATCCATGTCTCTACGGCTAAATAATAAAAGGGAATCGTCCCGATATTCAGTTACCATACATCATAATCTTTAGCAACATGGCTAAATTCAAAGCAGTTATCTCACAATACATAAGAATACTCGTCATTAAATTTTCATACATAATTCCAGAAAATATCTCTACATCCCAAAATAAATTTTAGTTACTTCTTAAACTTCGAGATTCAGACATTAATTCATGCAATAATCGACAATGTGGATTTACTTAGAATCATAAGCATTAGAGTTACAAGTATAGAAAAGAATAACATAAATACAAACTATTGCTACTACCTCATTTGTCAACACAACATATCTACCATGATAATCTATGTCAAACTACCACTCATATAGCAATCACCTCATTTACTCAACTCAATTGTCATCCAAAAGCTCACCATGCATAAGAGTAATACCATGCCCGAAGCCAATCCAACATCCATTTAAGGCAATAGAATACCACAAGGGCAAGTCAACACCACTTAAGGCGATACAATACCACGAAGGCAAGTCAACACCAATTAAGGTGATTCAGTACCACGAAGGACAAGTCAACACCACTTAAGGCGATTCAATATCACGGAGGGCAAGTCAACACCACTTAAGGCGACACAATACCACGAAGCTAAAGTCAACACCACTTAAGGTGATTCAATACCACGAAGGCAAGTGAACACCACTTAAGGCGATTCAATACCACGAAGGCATGTCAATACCACTTATGGCGATTAAATACCACGAAGGGCAAGTATACACCACTTAAGGCGATTCAATACCACGAAGGTCAAATCAACACCACTGAAGGCGACACAATATCACGAAGGGCAAGTCAACACCACTTAAGGAAATTCAATACCACGAAGGGCATGTCAACACCACTTAAGGTGATTCAATACCACGAAGGCAAGTCAACACCACTTAAGGCGATTCAATACAACGAAGGAAAGTCAACACCACTTAAGGTGATTTAATACCACGAAGGACAAGTCAATAGTCCAACAAACCCTCATTCAACATATACTATTAACCAAAATCAACCACAACTATATCAATTTATACAAGGAAATAATTCTTCTTGTCCCTACATTAACCTCGCAAGGAGACAATCATATACATAAATAGGGCTAACATGATTAAATAAGGAAATCCCTAATCAATTCCTCTTTAATCATTTTAGCCTGAGAAGACCCTCCAACTAGTGAGTGTCGTTGGAGTCTCGAATGTTATGTTCTATTACCACTAGATCTAATGCTGCTCCCTCACTTGGGTATACATTAGCGCTTGCATCCGTTAGTTTTGCTAGGTTCTCCTTCGTCTCCTCCAACCTTAGGATCTTTCCTCATTCATAACAAAACAAAAAAAATCAATCACTATTTTTAGTCATATCAAATAAATAATTTCATGCCAGTACTTGTCATTCACCAATGGAACAAGTCTAACATTACCACATTCAACACCACTATCTATTGGGAGGTTTAAAACATTCCAATTAAATCAAGGGTTTTGAAAACCACACTATCTAAACATCATTTTCAAAAACAACCCATAAACCAAGAGTTTCAAAAGGGTTACAAGTTGAAAACGAACCACAACCCCGAAAAGAAAAGTTATGAGGTTTCACACAACCTTAGAGAAGAGACCCATTTTCACAAGAACATGGTGCACAACAACAATGGAGGCTTACCTAAACAATTTACCTCTTCTCAAGCTGCTTTTTCGCCTCTATGAGCTCTAGAGCAAATGAGTCGTTTCTTCTCTTATTTTCCTCTTTTCTTATCCCCTAAAACTCCTTAATCGAGTATATACTCCCTTAATCAATTAAGAGAGTCATAAACTGTTAAATCTTTTCGTCTTTTGGCTATTTCTTTCATATGTTATCATTGCTTTTTGATTTTACAAAAAGGGGGAGAAAGTGATGTTGGAGTTTTGCAGGTTGCATATGTTTCCGCTTCCACCTAACTAAATGGGGAGAAAGAATTTAGCTACCTTCTTTACCCACTACCTCATGGATTGAGTGGGAGAACAAAGTGAAGGGGAGCTACACTGCAAATTTTCACAACCTTTGCAGACATGAATCTAGGTGTCATCAAGCTTATTAAAGGACTAACTACTCAAAGTTTGTCATCATCAAAACGGGGGAGATTGACATTGCAAGAGGAGTCAAAGGTTGCAAGCTTGATCAACTCATATGGTTTTGATGAAGACAAGGATTTTAGGAGAGCTTGAAGGTGACAATAACTCTACTAACAACATACCAAGACTCAAGGTCATCATCGTCTTCGGGAAATATTTTATGTTTTATAGAAGTCCTAAGATGATTTCTTAGATTGAGTCTAGGTTAGCTAAACCAAGGATGAAAATTTCACAAGGCTTAAAAATTGATCTTATCTAAAATGAGATGTATCATCCATCCATTACATCGTTATGTGCATAAATATTTTAAACTCATACATTGTATTCACATATATCACGTAGAAGGTTTACAATTCATACAAAGAAGCATATTTTCAACATTGTTAATCGCTTATATTATGTATTAATCGATTATGTAGTCATGAAAACTCATTAATAGATTAAAATGTGATTAATCGATTAAAATGTGAATAATCGATTATAGAGTTCTAGTAGCTAACAGCTTGAAATTCTTGATCCCATTAATTGATTAGGTATAGGGTTCATCGATTAATGAAGTTACAGTAGCTAAATGACTAGAAATTCTTGGTATTCTTAATTGATTAAGCTTTTGGATAATCAATCAAGTTCAACAGAAAAGTAGTTGATTTTGAAACCCGTTAGTCGATTAAACTAAGGGTAAATCGATTAATTCCTGTTAGAACTAGTTTGTTATAAGAGCTAGTTTTCTACCCATAAGCTCATAGATTCTCATTCAAAATTTTCATATCATTCAAAAAGTTCACTAATGAAAATCTTGTGTCGGAAAAGTGATAGGAGTTTCTTTGTTCCATTAAGAGTGAAAAAGGGATTAGTTGTTACTGCCATTGCATTAGAGTGCATATAGATTCCCTTTTACACAAACTTTCATAAATCTTCACTTAGACTTTCGGTTCCTGTGAGATTTTTGCTCTTAGGTTTGTAGCTGAGTTCACTGGTATGTTAACACATAAAAGGTGTATTTAACTCAATCTTGAGCTTAGCCATTGAAGTCGTAATTCTCTAAGTGTAGAGAAGTTGAGAAGTCCTAATTGAGGTTATGTAATTATGTTTTAGTTCTTCACCTTTACAAAGGTCTTGGTTGACAGAAATCAGTGGTTGGGGCTGTATTGTGAGTAGGTTTTTAGTATCCGAAAGGAGGGGATTGAGGTCAAACTAGTTGGAGAGTCTCTAGGGCCAAGGAAGGAGCGTTTGTAAAGTGTAACTGGAAATGTGTTTATAAACTTACATTGATTCCATAGTGAAGAAAAATCTCCCAAGATCAGAAGGGGAGGTCTGGATGTAGTTTTCAAGTGGACCCACAAAAGAACCATGATAAAACTCTTTGGCGAACTCTTATCATCAGAGAGTGTATAACTAGTAATATTTTTTGATATCAAATCAAGTTGCACTTTTCTCTTTTCCTCATTGGTAATGAGATTTCTTGGTTTCTCCATCCATCAAAAATAGTGGAGTATGATGTCCAAACTCAACGACATCCCAAACATTTGTATCAATAGACTCATTGAATATTCTGATTCCGATTTTCTAGTAGGCTTACCCCTCGCCACTTAAAACAGGAGGGTGGTTGATGGAATCGCCATCACCGCCAAAAGGATTTGTGGAACCCCTAGTAATATATGCCTAGGATCAACGATCTAAGATGTTAATCTAGAACTATCGTACTAACTCTGATACCACTTCTTGGGTAAAACACATGATAAAAGACACCTAGAGTGGGTGAATAGGTGTAGCGGTCCTCAATTACCACTTTTCCGATTAAGGAGATATTCTCAAAATTTCAATGATTAATCGTTTATCAGGGCACATAATCGGTTAACTCAAGATGTGTTTAATCGATTATCTTCAGGCTTAATCTATTAAACCGAGTCTTTAAAATCTTGAAAACATAAAACTTGTAAAACAAGAAACCACAAGATCAATCAATTTCAGAACCACTTTACCTAAAGAATTTACGCCTAAGTGTTTAACATAAACAGAACATGCAATAAACTTAATAAGTAAATCTATCAAACCATAAAAATTGAAAATTGAGTGAAAGTAAAGAGATAACGAATAGAGAAAATCTAGACGCCGATATTTTATCCTGGTTCGTTTGTGGGTCAACTTGCCAACTACATTGTGGCCTCCCCTTTTAATTTTGGGATATTTTTCTTCATTATTTGAACAATGTTTTTGATGATTCATATATTACACACTATTCATAACCTTAATTTACCATTGTTAATGATTTTTGGTGTCTAATTGACTTTATTTGGTATGGTTTAGTGTTTTGGGCTTTATTGGACTATTATTCCTAAAATGAGTTAATTTGGGACTATTTAACCTAATTAAATCTAATTCCATTTTCTTGTTTCTGGTCATACTTGTCCGCTTACACCTATTCACCCCCTCTAGGTGTTACTATAACAGGTGGTACCTCAACATGAGGTTGTCATTATTACCCTGAAAAGTTACCCTTCGTTCTTCTTAAAAAACTGAAGTCATGTCTTCTGTGGATAAGAAGATTTATATCATTGTCTACCATTGGTAGCATAGTCTATGGGAAGGTATGAGACTACAGATTTTGAGTCGAGAACCCAGAGGAATGCCTTGTCTGCATGACTTGGTTGAGGGGACACTGCGGGTGGGGATTGATGTGTCAAGAATTGGATAACTCCCTATCACCGACGTAACTCCTCACAATAACTTCGGTGACCTCTGATACTCCCTTGAAGGTATCATGTTCTGGATGATACAACGTTTATCTTTGCTGGACGGTGGGTAGCCCAACGTTACTAAGTACACGGTAGTTCGCCTATGAGATACCAATGGTTGGCACAACACTATAGTCATTTTGTTCGCTTCCTAAGAACAGCATAGACCTGGTCATGATCGTCCAATGTTAGTACCATTGCTATTAATGATGTGTTATGGGCCATATTAGGAGTTATATCTCCATGCACTTATTAAGACAGTTGATAGTTATGTCAAGATAGACACTACAAATATTCATACATCATGATATTGACATTCCACATTTGATTACGTGCATGTGATAATTATTAATTGACATATGCTTTGTGAAACTGAATATGTGTTATTTATATATCATATGTGGAAGTACATACTCTCATAATATTTTAGGGAGTACATGATTTCATGGAGAATTATTGTGCCATTGTCTGAAGGAAAGGAAAGACAATCCTTATGGCTAAGTAGTGTGTCGCTCTATTGTAGGATGTAACACCTGAGATAGTATATTATATTTTATCCTTAACAAGTTGAGATTTTTGTATTGCTTTTGATGGATTTATCAAGCCAATCCCTACTGGTTTTGCAGTTCAAGTTCAGTCTTGTATGAAAATTATTTTTCGAAAATTTTATTGAATAATTTTAAACATAGCTTTATTTCCTCCGTTTGTTTATTTATTTTATTTCATTGATTTGTGGTGTTACAAAACTGGTACCAAAGCAGTTCTTTCTTTTCGACATGGGGTATGACCTTACAGACCTATGTTGAATGACTATGTTAGTTGGAGTGTGGAGTAAAGGGGCATTCCCCTTGAGAATGCAAGCATGTATCATCATATTGGGGAGATGAAATGCAATATGCATCATTATATTGTTTTGATGAAGACAAATAGAAGTCAAGGAGAAGACAAGGATAACACAAAGAAATCTTGAAGACATGTGCAACTCAACAAACAACAAGGTCGAAGACTCAACATCATTCAAGTAGACTTAAGTTAAGAGTTTGATATTTCTAGAGTCTATGTTTGACTGGGTAGAGTCTAGAATAGGTGAGCCTAGAATGGAAGTCTCATAGAGTCTAAAATATGATCAAACTAAAATGAGACGTGCATACATTCATACATGATTCGCATGCTCATGCCTTTACATATGTTAACATGATTTGAGTGCATGAAACTGAATTTAACTCATATATCTTCAAAGTCATGTATCATGCATATACGCATCATGTAGAAGGTTCATCATGCATCAAGAAAACACTTTTAACGCATTTAGTCGATTACAACTTGTGTTAATCGATTAAATGAACATGGGAACCATATAATTGATTAAGTATTGGATTAATCGATTAAATGAAGTTACAATAGCTGAAATCTTAGATTTCTAAGGTTGCTAATTGATTAAGATGTAGATTAATCGATTAAGTCCAACTGAAAACAGTTTTGTATAAAAGGTGATTTTTCCGAAGTGTTCACAAGTTAGTCATATTGAAAATTCACAAGTTTGTAGATTTCTCTGAACTTAACTTTCATATCTTTAGAGAGAGTTTCTTGTGAGAAAAAAGCCTTTTAGTTTTCTTGTTTCATAATAGAGAGATAGGATAGTTAAGGATTATCCTTTGCGCATAAACTTTCACATTCATTTTGGGAAACCATGCTTTAATTACACATAGTTTGTTTGAGTCTTTGTGAAATTTTTTGGCTGGATTTTTAGCGCTTTTTATGTTTGTATATCCGCACACTTTAAGTGCAATATAACTTGGATAGTTAGACAATTTTGTAAGAAATCATAGTTGTGGTTAAGTTTTCGTCTTCACCTTTACAATGGTATTAGAAAGGAGTGATCATTAGTTGGGGTTGTACCGTGAGTAGTTGAGGATTATCCAAAAGAGACAGGTTGAAGGTCAAATTGAAGTGAGAGACTCTAGGGCCGAGAACGGAGCATTTGTAAAGTTTATTTGAACGATTGTTTTGTAAAAAAAGTATTCAAATAGTGAAGAAAGTCTCCCAAGATCAGAAGGGGACGCCTAGATATAGTTTGCAAGTGGACCCGCAAACGAATCAGGATAAAATCGTCGTCTCAGTTTTCTTCATCTTTTATCTCTTTACTTTTCAATCGTTTTAGGCTTTACATGTTTTACTTGATTTAGTTACTTAGTTTATTGCATGTTCTATTTCTGTTAAACACATTGGCATAAATTCTTTAAGTTGATCGCAATTGTTGTTGATTGAAAACGTTTTATCCTTTCTCGTAAGAAAACTGTTTTTCAAAGAACACAAGAATCAGGCTAATCAATTAAACTTGTTGTTAATCGATTAATCACAGAAGACTAAATCGATTAAACATTGAATTTTTTAGAATATCTCATTTTCTGTAAAAAGTGTTAATTTGCTTCCGCTCACACCTATTCTCCCCCTCTTGGTGTTATTTGTTCTATGGTATACCCAACACCCCCATCAGCAAGAAATGATTGTACGTAACATTCTTACTAAAGTTCAGAGAGAATAAAAGTAGCAAATGTGAGATTCAAGAGCTTATGGATAATTCTCTTTGGTTGGAAGCGGTTGATTTCTAATCCTTATTGTTTAGGCATTCACTATGACATTTTCATGAACACACTCTATTTTTATTCCTAAATCAACATCTCCATACACATGTCGTAGTTGATGATTGTTTATTTTGTGCTTAACGTTGATGTGTTATGGTATCGTAAATTAGAGTATAACACCTAGAGGGGGTGAATAAGTGAGTGCGGTTCAGTATACCCGCTTTTCCGAAATTATAGGTGAAAAACAATACATAGCAGTAATTATCGATTGAACACAAATACAATCGATTAACTATATCAGAATTAATAAATTAACAGCAGCAAAAAATCGATTATTCCAGACAGAAAAACACAAAACAACATTGTTCAAAGGGTTTCTTGATTCACAAGCAATTCAAGATTTAAGTCGTTACTGATCAAGAAATATCAAAGCAATTAAAGAACGAATATCTTGTTAATTCTAACATATTCGTGATGTAATTAGCTAAAATATAAATGTGCTTGAAATGTAAAAAGATTAGGGAAAGAGAAAGAAAATAAACGATTTTATCCTGGTTCGTTTGCGTGTCCACTTGCAAACTACATCCAGGCCTCCCCTTCTGATCTTGGGAGATTTGCTTCACTATAATTGAAATAATTGTTCTTTACAATCACACTTCCAATTTAGAGCTTTTCCTACTTGATACATGGTCTGATTTCGCCAAGCCTTAACAATTTCCCCCCGTTCACAACGGCTGCCAACCTCGCTACTCAAAACGCTAACAATATGCCCTAGCCGATTATACACTCTTCAATCTCTAAACTTTAGAGACTTCCGAAAAGAAACAAATAAACACTTTCTTGAAAAAGAAACTTCAAAGCAGAAGCCTTTAGCTTAGACAAGCTATCTACAAACCTAGATGATGAACATCTCAAACACACTCAAAGGGATGTAAGAGAATGCAATAGGTTTCGGTAGAAAGTGTATACACTCAAATGCATAAATATGAAAACTTTTATATCAATGAAATCAAGACCTTTCACATAGGTTTTTCTTTCAAAAATGCAAGTTTTCTCACAGAGAATCTTTGGAGAATATGAAAATTCGGGATTTTTGGGTATTGTATCTTATGAGCTCAAATGCAGAAAATGCTTATTTATAGTTTGCTGATTTCAACTGCATATAATCGATTAAGGACAAACATAATCGATTAACGTGTTTTAAAATATCAGTTCACTATTGAAATTAATCGATTAACAAGATTCATAATAGACTAAAACTATCAAGAAGCTCAAGATAGTTGCTACTAGAACTCTCATTAATCGATTAAATTTATGCTTAATCGATTAACCATTTGACACAGTTAGTTAATCGATTATTTCACTATTGAATCAATTATCAGACAAACTATTTGGTTCTTGCTAAAGAGGTAACCCCTCCAAAATATGTAGGTTAATGCAATGCATGATTTTGTATAAAAACTACCTTTTGATGCAATCTTAGGAATATGTAAGATACTCATCATTTGGGTTATCCTACATAGACTCAAATTAAGCACACATAGTAGGACTTCTAGATAAGTGAAAATAACCTTCCCTAAAGTATGAGTCTTGGTACTGTTGTTTGTTGTAGAGTTAGGTCTTTAAGCTTTTAGATCGACTTTATCTTCATCGAAACAATATCGGAAGATAGATGTTGCAATCTCGCTTGTCGACTTTTCTTGTAATCTCAATCTCCCCCTTTTTGATGATGACAAACATGAAGTGAGTTGAGCAACAAAATGCATTTTATGACTGACTGATTAACTTATTGCAATGGTTGTAGAGACATTTTTGCATGGCTCCCCCTCACTTTAATCTCCCCCTCATTCGATGCATGAGGAAGTTTTGGATAAAAGAGCTTTCAATCTCCCCCATCCTTGTTGGGTTGCGGAAGCATATACAACCTGCAATATACATCAAGCAAACAAACAACCTTTCTCCCGCTTTTGGCATGATCAAAAATACATTAACCGGACTTGAGAGGCCAAAAGTAGAAAAGAGAGTGGAATTCAACATACTCATAATCGATTAAAGAAGTGGTTAATCGATTAGAGAATCAGAAAATTGAACTAATGCACATGGTTGTTATGTATTTAATTGATTATGGACAACAATAATCGATTAATTGCAGAGACAGAGGGAACATGGAGAGTTCTCAATATTGATGTTAAAGCATCATTTTAGCACATTACCAAAGAGGCAATCAAACAACATATTAAGTATGGCTAAAAAATCAATTTAAAAACATAATTAAAATTAGTAATGCAAATTCTAAACGAAGACAGTTAAAATCATGCAGTGGAAAGTTATTACAAACCATAACATAAAATGTACCACAAGCAACTAGAAAATCATAGAGACATATAAGCTGAAACAGACAATCAGAAACTCAGATGATCTACACAACTCCTACACCAAGAGATGACTAGCCTAGACAATGTGTCCTAACAAGATTTATTGTTAGGAGGAGGAAGATGTGAGAAACTGGACATGGTTTGCATGATGAAGGCGATCCGATAAATTTCACTCTTTGTTTTTTCCGACTCTCTCTGAATATCTACAGCAACCCTTTCATAAAGAGACGTCAACCCAGAATCCATCCTGTCATTCATAGCTTGAAATCCAGTATCAATCTATTGGTTGAGTCATTGCTCCATAGCATCCAAGTGTGCTAAACCAAATGGAGGTGTTGGAGGCGCTTGTGATGCCCCAGCTTCACTAGCAGGTTGTTCAGGTTCTGCAGTACGATTTTCATCTTCAAATAGATCAAGATCTATAGTAGTTCTGTAGTCTCCCTACTATATCCACTCGCCGGAAAGCCAATAGATGCCCATTTTGTGGATCAGATGCTCACCAAGCAGATGGTCACAGGTATTAGTAAGTTGAAAATCAACATCAGAGGTATCAATCTCAACATGATCAATAATCCTTGATATGAAAATCCTGTAGGCAAGCAGTCTAGATGAAGAAGTGGCAATCCCAAACAAAACCTTAAGTATTTCAATAGGTCAGTTAACTAGGATAACTTCTCTAATAGCAAACAACAGTTTCAAATCATCGATTGTAGGCTAAGCATGGTTAGTGTTGCATTGGACCAAAAATGTAAGCAATGACATAGTGCAAAAGGCGGCTTACAACAGTAAGTGAGCCAACTTTGGTCAGTTCGCCTGGCACAAAATAATGTGGCCTACACAAGCAAGACTTATACATATCCACAACATTAAATGATTCACATTGCTCATTCTTGCATTCACCCAATGGTGATCTGAAGTAGCTTAATCCTCCAACAACACTAGATCATCATTCAACACTATGACCTTTCCCTTAACCATGGTCATATATTCCCCATCCTTAAATTAGAAGTTAGTGTAACACTCCCTATTAAGTGAAGGATAGAGTTTACCATTCAGCTCGATTAAAGTGTTGATTCCTTGAACTTCCAACTGATGTGGAAACCGAAAACCTTGTCCCACCAACAATGAGACATCAATATATCTAACATAGCCAGTTTCTAACCCTGAAAATAAACTATGTTAGATTTGGATATCTCAATTACACTAGCAAATATACATTTTGTACTCCACTTTCAGTACGACACAGTCACATGGTCGAATCGTATCACAAGTTTTTAACAACATCATATTTATCAAGATAACGTTGTTACAGTCACTGGATTCCTCCAACAAATACTAAATCATGTCTAGCCAAGCTCGTCTTACACAAGATGATTTTCACAATGGACTGAACATACGATTCATGGCAACCATGTCGTGAAACAAGGTTTACATAATCGCTTCAACATAAATTTAAAACAAAACTTTTTCTCATGCGAATACTTTACAATCATATCTACAATTTTGACGCACATGAAACAGAAACAAGTTTTGTCATACAACAGTCACGGCCAATAATGGTGTACATCACCACTATATCGTGCATCGCCAATGTTGTACTAAAAAAAGATCGATCATCTGGACCATAAGTTTCATGTACAAAAATCAAACAATGTATATTCTCTGTACTACTCTCTTCAAGAGTGAAACCAAATTTTTGTGGATCGATCATCCCTCTAAAACTTAAACCGCACAACATCTATGTTAATCTTCAAAGCTCAAATTTATGCACATTAAAATATCACTGGCAACAATAAAAGTAATCACTATAACTTTGCATGCTTATTCTCTTTTCTTACTGTTTTGATCATCCACATGAGTTACTTCAAAATAACAACATATCTAAATGTTCACGTATATTCAAATATATTCATCACAATGACGTGGTAAGTAACTTGTCTAACCTCTTTCATTATCTTGAAATCTGTCTGAGCCTAAGGATTGGTAATTCCCTTCTACTGTATTGGAGGGTGGTATAAAGGTTTGATGTAATTGGATAATTACTGGATAGTTTGATTGTGTATAAGGGGAGAGACTCTAAAAGTCTATTTATATTGATGTTTTTGTTGAATGACCACCTTGTTGCTATATGATAGGGATACAATGTTTGGAATGCTAAGGTAAATTTTGAGAAGATAGTGGTTATGTTTCATGAGTGGAATAAATTGATGTTATTCCCTTGATTATTGTGATGTTATTCCCTTGGTTATTGTGATGCTCACTATATATGATGATTGTATTGAACGATTGTTAACTTGATAGGTCGGAGGGATCTACTATTTTTGATGAATGTCGGGAAATCTTTATTTTGGGTACGGTTTCGTTCTCTTAGTTGTTCGAGTTGTTCGAGAGTGGGATCTTAAGATTTGGACATTGATGAGTTAGTCCATGAATTGGTTTTGTGATATCACGGTTTAGTGGTGAGTGCCCTTGGTGGTAGCTTAAGTAATCTTAATGGATTAGAGGATCGAATATGAATTTGGTTGAGTTTATCTTATACCTAGTGTCGATGCGATGATAGAGTCATCCTGAGAGTAACCTAATAAAATTTCTGGGACGAAATTTCTTTTCGGGGGGAAGGATTGTGATGCCCCAAATTTAAATTCATTAAATTATAGTATCAGTCCTGGGAATCTCGCTTGAGCGAGAAAGGTGTCGCCTAGGAGAGAGTGGCTCACCTGGGTGAGTGAAATACTAGGCTATACTGAAGGATTCTCGCTTGAGCGAGAGTGGTCTCGCATGAGCGAGAGTTGTCTTGCCTGGGCGAGAAATGGCATTTTGGAACCTGTCGAGGCTGTGAGATTCTCGCTTGAGTGAGAATCCCTCACTTGAGCGAGAGAGCCAGATCTGAAAATTTAAAAAGGCTAGATTTTCTCGCTTCAGTGAGAACCCGACGAGTTTGCTTTATAATAGAAACTCCAAACACATTTTACGGTTAGAAATTGAGAGAGAAGAGAGGAGACGGTGATTTTCAGAACAATAACTCGTGGGAATCATCTAGAAGCTTAGGAAGAGGTAAATCTCTTGATTCTAACTCTCTTTCTCCCTTTCAAACTCGTTTTTGGGTGTATGGGATCTCTTCTCAAAATTTGAGAAACCATGGAAACTCTTCCTTTTTAGTTGTGGTTCGTTTTAGTTAGTTTCTCTCTTGTAAACTCTTGGTTTAGAGTTAATATTCAAAGAACAGAAAGGGTTTGTGGGTTGATTCAAAAAAAACCCCAAAACCCCCAAATGAGAATGTGGTAAAAGAGGAGATGGGTGAAATGTTAGATTTAGAATATGGTTTATGAATGTTGAATTTTGAATAGAATGTGAATATGTATGTTTTGATGATTGGAAACTTGTAACGAAAATGGTTTTGGAAACATTGGAAACATGTGAATATTATGTATGTTTATGAATGTAATATGAGTTGTATGTATATTGTTGTGAATAAAGTACTGACTTTTGTTGTTGTTGGTGGGGATGAGGATAGATCCTAAGGTTGGAGGAAATCGCGGAGGAAACTTGTAAAGTTACTCGAAAATTGACCCCAACACTCACCAAGGTAAGGATAAGTCTTTAACTTATGCATTGTGTTAGAAAATGCGTCGATTTGCTGGTTGTGGATAATGAATCAAGTTGTTAACCACTTATTTATTATAAACATATATGGGTATGTTTGTACTAAAAATGGCGTGGATTTACTATTTCTGAATTGATGGAGTGTCAATGAAAATAAAACGCGATTTTAGCCAACCATGATTGGTTAGCGACTTTGGCTCAAGCGATGTAGCAAGCTTTGGCTCAAGCGATGTAGCAAGGTTTTTCTCAAGCGATGTAGCAAGCTTTGGCTCAAGCGATGTAGCAAGCTTTGGCTCAAGCGATGTAGCAAGCTTTAGCTCAAGCGATCTAGCAAACTTTGGCTCAAGTTATGTAGCATGTTTTTCAAAGATATAAATGGTTATATCATTTTTAAGTATTTATGACTTTTAAACTGCTTACTTAACCTTATTCAAATGTGCATTAACTTACATTGACATTTATTGAGTTAACGACTTACTCCTTCTTGTTTTCTTTGTGTATTGTCAATGTTAACCCCATGGCAAGTACAAGGATGATTAGAGATGCTTGATTTGGAGTTTTAGAGACTTTGATGATTAGACTTTATGATTCTACATGCTCATGCATTACCTGAATATTTGATGACTTTGATTGTAACTAATGATACATTAAATTTTGTAAACACTCGACTTGACACATGATGACTCCATTATTGTATACATGCGAATTATGTTTTTCTGCAAATGGAAGTAGTAACTGTATGAACTGAAATTGCATGTTTAGTTTTATGAGACGATTAATGTAATGGGTGTTTTAAAGACTAAAAATTTGTATGCATGAAGGAATATGGGAAAATCAATGTAGAAAGGATTAAAATAAGCGAAACATTTTCAGTGGTAGAATTTGGGTTCTTACATTCGCTGCACTTAAACTTCTGATTTTGCAGAAAAAGTGGCCATAGTTTTGCAACAACTAATTCACCCCCCCCCCCCCCCCCCTCTTAGTTGCATTCTCATTATTACAATTGGCACCACAACTATTTTTGAGTAAGATATTCTCATAATCTGATCCTACAACAAGATGGCCTCAAGATCATTCCAAGGAGAAGGCTCCAACATAAACAAACCTCCAAGTTTTGTTGGAGAGTGCTATGACTTCTGGAAAATCGGAATGAGGATTTTCATAGAGTCACAAGACTTGGGAATATGGAATGCAATCGAGGAAGGACCATATGTGCCATTCACGGTAGTCAACAACACGAGGGAAATAAAGACTAAATCTTCATGGAACGATGAAGATAAGAAGAAAGTGCAATACGAACTCAAGGCAAAGAACATCCTCGCATCGGGACTTGACATCGATGAATTCTTTAGAGTATCTAACTGCAAATCTGCAAAAGAAATGTGGGATACTCTAGAGACCACACGTGAAGGAACCAATGAGGTAAAGAGGTCGAGATTGAATACTCTTTCCCAGGAATACGAAATGTTTCGTATGAAGCCTGGAGAGAAAATTCTGAATCTCCAAAAGAGATTCACTCATCTCACTAACCATCTTATTGCACTTGGCAAAGTGCTGTCAAACAGTGACTTGAACTTAAAAGTTCTAAGATCACTTACAAGAACATGGCAACCAAAGGTAACAGCCATTTCTGAAAAGAAAAGTTTATCCAAAATGTGTTTGGCTGCTTTGTTTGGAAAATTGCAGGAACACGAACTTGAACATAGCCAAGTTGATCAACATGAAGAACAAGGGAAGATGAAGAAGAATATTTCTATCAAGGCAAAAATAGAGAAATATGAATCATCGGAGGATGAAGACGAAAAGGAAGAGACAGATGACATGAACCTCTTCATGAAAAAGTTCGGCAAGTTCCTTAGAAGGAACGAAGGCACTAGAACCGGTCAAATGAAAAAGTTCACCTGGAACAATGAGGCCACCACTTCAAACCAAAACTTCACATGCTTTGAGTCTGGCAAGCTTGGTCACATGAACATGGACTATCCAAATATCAAAAAGGGTTCTTTAAAAGTAAAGAACGAAATGAAGAATGGACGAAGAGCCTACATCGCTTGGGAAGATAATGACACAAGTTCAGCCTCTGAACCAGAAAGTGAAGAGTAGGCATATATCTCTTTAATGGTGTCTCATCACTCATATGATGAAAAGGAAAACGAATCTAACTTATTTTCTTCTTCTGAATTACAATCTGCTTTTAATGATCTGCATGATGAGTATATGAAATTAACTAAATTATTTCTAAAACAAAATACTGAATTAGATGTTCTTAGAAACAAACCCTCATCATCCTTATGTCAAAATTGTTTTACTCTTAAAGAAAAAGTTGTAACATTGAGTCTTGAACTCAATAAGATGAACAAGAGTAGCAAGAGTTTGAGTAAGATCATTAATGATCAAAGACACTCTACAGACCTAAGAGGTCTTGGCTATTCAAAAGGCTCTGATCTTAAAAAGCAAAGTAAGTCTACTATGATAGACTTTAAAAAATCATGTATCCATGCATCCATTCATAGTAAAAATAAAACTATGATACAAAAACATCAACTCATATGTTCTTATTGTAAAAGCCATGGGCATACACAAAATACTTGTTCTATTAGAAAATATGGTGTTCCCATAGGACATTTTAGATGGGTTGAGAAAGGATCTAACCATGTAGGACCCAAGACAAGTTGGGTACCTTAACTTAACCTTTTTTGCAGGAAAATTTGAGAGTCGCCTGCAACTTACGGTATTTGGATAGCGGCTGCTCAAAACACATGACGGGCGATCAAAGTAAGTTTTTTAAGAATGATAATGCATCTAAGAGGGGGGTGAATTAGTTGTTGCAAAACTATGGCCAATTTTTCTGCAATATCAAAGTTAAAGTGCAGCGGAAAAAGTATGTAGAAAAATAATGACTTTGAAAGATAGAAAGATAAGGAGAAGAGAGTACACATGTGTTTTATACTGGTTCACCTTTTTGTCCATCGAAGGCTAAGACCAGTACTCTTGACGCGCAATAGATTTATTTATTAAATATAATGAGTTGCAATTCCAAATATCTCACCCGAAGATCTCCTCGTACCTTACACACTCACTTATACTTAAAACCCTTGGAAAACCCTATTCCAAGTAACACCCTTGGAAAACACTATTCCAAGTCACTCAACCCTTTTCTCTTCACACCCTTGTTAAAGAAAGTGAACTTAGCAAAAGTGAAGAATATACAATATGGATGGATTGCCTTTACAAGTGTATATGACAATTATAAACTTGCAATCCAAAAACAACTCTTTATATGATAGATAATAATGCTCTTTTACTTTGAAAATGTTTGGAATGCACCTAGAAGCAACTCTAAAATAACTTACAAAGTTTAAGAGTATGTTGCTAAAAAGTGCAGAAAATTCAGAAAAGTGTAAGAGCTTTGTGTGAATTTTGTTATGAAAATTGTTGTGAGTTGTTGTGTCTGAGTTATGTGTTCCAATGCCTTTATATAGGCTTTCCAAACAACCATAACATCTCTAGGGAAGTGTAGGTTTCTTTGGAAATGAAACAAGTCAGTTTGAAGTGAAACCCTTTCACTTTGAAATCCGAAAACTGATGCAACAACTCTCAGTAATTGATTACAGCAAGTGGGTAATCGATTACCCAAACATCCTGTTAACAGCTTTTTCGAATTTCACACAGTGTAATCGACTACCATATTTGTGTAATCGATTACTCAAAGTTCCTGTCCAGCAGGTTTGTGAAATTGCCTTAGTGTAATCGATTACCATTCTTTGAGTAATTGATTACCCTGTTTTCTCAAAATGGTAATATGTTACTTAAAAGACAATAATGGATTACTTATAGCTGTTGGAGGATAGATAACTCTTTTCTCATTCGTGTAACTTGTTACTCAAGTAACGTAACCTGTTACATGTTATTTAGAAAAATCATTTTTATTCACACTTAGAATTTTCCGATTTTCTTGAAAACATTTTGAGCATTATTAACTAAGGTAATAAAGGAGTTTTTAGGAAAGAAGTACCTAAAAGACTTAGACTCTAAATCTTTGAGGCTTTGTCTTCTTTAGTCTTGATAGGTCTTCTTCCTTTCTTATTTTTAGTGATGTTGGTGTCTTCATCAAAATCGTGCCAAGGTCAGGAGCAAAATATTCTTCACAAGTTCTCTATCCTTACTCCAAGGGACAAAGGCTATGTCACATATGGTGACAAAACAAGGGAAGAATACTTGGAGTTGGTAGAATCGGCAAGCCACCCTCAACAACAATAGGAGATGTGCTATATGTGGAAGGACTCAGGCACAATCTTCTAAACATTATCAACTATGTGACAAAGGCTTCCATGTATCGTTCTACCCGGATAAACTCATCATTGAAAGTAAGAAATCTCAAAACTCTAAACTCATTGGTAAGAGGAATAATCACATTTATATGATAGACATAGACTCATCTCTCCCAATAACATGTTTAGTTGTAAATTATAATCATGGTGCATGGCTTCGGCATAGGAGAATTACTCATATTCATATGGATCATTTGATTAAGCTAATTAAGAAAGATTTAGTTGTTGGCTTACTCAAAATGAAGTTTGTTAAAGGCAAACTATGTAGTGCTTGTCAAATGGGTAAACAAACAAAAAGTTCTTTTAAATCAAAGCATATTGTTTCCTCTGATAGACCATTGTAGTTACTACACATGGACTTGTTTGGCCCTTCAAGGACAAAAAGTTATGGTGGTAATTACTATGCTCTTGTTATAGTAGATGATTTTCACTTTATACTTGGACTCTATTCTTAGCTCATAAGAATGAGGCATTCAAAGCTTTTAGAACTTATGCTAAAAGAGTCCGAAATGAAAATTCATTAAAAATCACTGCTATAAGAAGTGATCATGGGGGAGAATTTCAAAACGCCTCTTTTGAGGAATTTTGTGATGATCTTGGGATTAATCACAACTTTTCAGCTCCTAGAACTCTTCAATGGTAGAAAACTAAACATTTCTCATTAGCAGGTATTTGGTTGTAAATGTTTCGTTTTAAATAATGGCAAATAAAACTTAGGCAAGTTTGATGCAAAAGCTGATGAAGGAATATTCCTAGGGTATTCTCTCACGAGTAAAGCTTATAGAGTCTTTAACAAAAGAACTCTAGCCATGGAAGAATCCGTTCACGTTTCTTTTCATGAAACCAATCCCTTAATCAAGGAAAGGTTAACTCTTGATGAAGAGGACTTGCCAAGTTCCACTTTAAATGAAAAAGCTATTATTGACCCTACAACTAATACTGAGCATGTAGAAATGGATGATAGTCTATCCTTACAAGAAGAGCATATTCACTCTAATTTACTTAAAGAGTGGAGAATGAGATTACAAGTACTAGTCAAATTGCAACATCTGTTTCTTGCCTATGTTTCGATGAAGACAAAGCCGACCTGAAAAGCTTGAAGACTGGACGCATCAACATCCAACATGACCAAGACTCTGACTCTAGGAAGGTTTTAGTATTTCTAGAAGTACCTAAGATGCTTGCTTAGCTCTGATTCTAGGTTAGGTAACCCAAAATGATGATCGCCTCACGCGCTCGTAAGATTGCCTAAAAATCATTTTTGAGAGTCATCATTCTTCCTTTTAGTAGGATGCATCAAAATTATATTTTCTATGAAAATCATGCATCACACTAAGCACCTATCTATTTTGCAGGGTTACCTCTTAACCAAGAAAACTAATAGTCTTTCTTATAATTGATGCTAACAGTGATATAATCGATTATTTAACTACATAGACCCATTAATCGATTAAGAGTCATTTTAATCGATTAATTAGAGTTCTAGTAACTCTGGTTTTTGATTCTTGGCAGTTACAATCGATTATGTATTCTGTTAATCGATTATGTTCAACAGAAATGTGTGTAAGGATCCAAATTCTACCCTTGAAATTTTTTCCTTATTTTAATCCATTTATACATACATTCGTCATTACACTTTGATTATTCATTAATAATTACTTAAAACCTTTTTAACATGCCATACCACAACACATCTTCATATGACAGAAAAACATAATTTTTTTTAATGTATCCCGGTAACTACCGCATACAACTAGCTATGAGATTCCAAAATACCCATAGCTACAAACATCCAGAGTTACGATTATCCAAAAATTATAAAGATCATAGTTACAAATACTTATCCGCAAATATTCAATCATGATACAAAAATGTGCAAATAGACAAATCCAATTTTAAAAGCTCCCATGGCTCCAAATCTAGCATCCTTAACTCATCCAATTACCTACAATGGGATTATCAAATGACAACACGCAAACGTACAAAAGAGTAAGTCATTTAATTCAATAAATATCATTTGATATAATCCACATTTAAACAGAGTTAGATAATAATTTAAGCATTTCAACACAAATCATTGCATTTCATATTATATCTTACTACATCATACAACCGTCTTACTTTCCCATTTTTTTCCATGTCAAACCTTGTTAATCCTCTTCTTCATTCCCATGCTACATAGCCATTTCCCACTTACACATCATTCCACAATACCACTTAGGCAAGACCTTCGATTCAATACCATGTAGGCAAGACATTCAATTCATTACCACTTGGGCAAGACATTCAATTCAATACCACTTGGGCAAGATCGATTCAATACCACTCAGGCAAGACATTCAATTCATTACCACTAAGGCAAGACATTCAATTCATTACCACTAAGGCAAGACATTCAATTCAATACCACTAAGGCAATACATTCAATCCATTACCACTAAGGCAAGACATTCAATGCATTACCACTAAGGCAAGACATTCAATTCAATACTACTAAGGCAAGACATTCAATCCATTACCACTAAGGCAAGACATTCAATTCATTACCACTAAGGCAAGACATTCAATTCAATACCACTAAGGCAAGACATTCAATCAATTACCACTAAGGCAAGACATTCAATCCATTACCACTAAGACAAGACATACAATTTTCTTTGATACATTCAACATCATTTTCCTTTCGAGTCAACTACATAGAACCGCATATCTCATAATGCATATCTCGAAATAAAATGCTTATCCTTACCTTGGTGAGCGTTGGGTTTTGTCTTTGTTAACCTTGCAAGTTCCACCGACACCGCCTCCAACCTTAGGATGTTTCCTCATTCCCCCCATATGGCAACAATGTTAGTCATTTATTCCAAATAACACATAAACAATTTATATTGCATTTTTAACCAAACAAAAGATTTAACACATTTTCAATGTTTCCAAACTATTTTCATTAAAAGTTTCCAAACATCTAAAACATATATATTCACCTCATATTTCAATATTAAAGTACGTACTCATCTTCTACATTTAGCACTTTACCCATTCCCTTACTTAACCGCATTTTCATTTTAGGTTCTTGGGGTTTTCATGAACCAACCCACAAACTGAAAGTGTGCATGTCAAGAGGAACACTTTGGAAAGCTCTTCTTATATGACTTGGTTTTGATGAGGACAACTTGTGCTAACATGAGCTTGAAGATCATCAACAAATCAACATGCTTAAGCCTTCCGATTGGTATCTTGCTTAGACTAGATTAGTTTAGGTTGAGTCCAAGGCTTAAGTCACCTAATACATATCTCAATTGCATAAATCTTTTAAATCTTTTTCATCTTGAGATATGTCATTCATAATATGTTCATGCATCATATAAATACATGTACATGTGCATTCTAGGCATAATCTAAGTATTAAACATGTATGAATTTAAGTGCATAACATATTTGAAGTTTTTACACATGAAAGAGTGCTGTTAATCGATTACCACTTGGCTTAATCGATTAATCTAACTGTTTGCACAGTGTAATCGATTACAACAAATGTCAATCGATTAATCTAACATTTTTGTGAAGCTTAATCGATTAAAGCTGTCGTTAATCGATTAACTGGGCTTTTATTTCAATTCTTTATAAACTGCATTTTCAGAATTGATCTCAGAAGTTGCATGTTAATTTTTTAGAGAGTTAGAGCATTTTTTCGTGTTAATTGTTGCATCTAGTTGTAAATGCATTTGTGAGATTAGAAAAGAGAGAATTCTATGCTTTAGGATTGAGTGCTTTTCATGATACATTTCTCATCTTTTCTTCTCACATGTTCTTGCATTTTTTACATGATTCTTGATTAGATGTTTACATATTATGCATTCTGTTTTTCACTAATACATTTTTCATACTGCATGAGCGTGTATTAGGTGATTAGAGTAAAGCCTTATCTTGTTAGATATAAGTCTTGTTATAGCTTAAGTTTACTCTGTATTGCTTTGTTTGAAAAAAGTGTTGTAATTGTGGGAATCTCAAGGTGTCATATCACCAAGAGATTGAGTGTGTCTTCACTGAGTGTTAGACTTAGGGATAAGTAAAGAACAAGGTTCTTAGCTGGGGCTACGCCGAAAGAAAGGTTTTCTTTGTCGATAGGAAGGGAGTCAAACCATAGAATAGGTTTCTTTTTATCTTGTAAGTGTCTAATTGTTGTAATTGGATAGTGTGTATGTAATTAACATTCATTCAATTATAGTGAAGAAAAATCTCTCAAATCAGCCGGGAGGCCTGGATGTAGTTTGCGGTGGACAAGCAAACGAACCAGGATAAAATTCTTGTTGCAGGACTTTTTCTATCTCTTTCTCTTTATTGCATTTGATCGATTAATTTGTTAAGTAGATTTAATTGATAATCTGTGTCTATACTGTATTACTTGTACTCTGATAAAATTCTGTAAGCCTGGTATAATCGTTTCATTATCAATTAATTGTCGAGCAAGAAACTGTACTTGCATTTGCTTACTGTCACGGTTTAATCGATTAAGTGTGGTGTGTTAATCGATTACTTCAGTCTGTTAATCGATTAAGTGGACTGTGTTGAAAGTGTTAATCGATTACCCTGTTTTGTTAATCGATTAATCAAGGTGTTTTTCAGCATTAAGTGTTGTTTTCGAAAAGCGGACATTCTAACCGCTACACCTATTCAACCCCCCCCCCCTTCTAGGTGTATTGTAATCACTGATTCCTAACAAGTGGTATCAGAGCTAGTGCGAAGTGCTAGCTCAACCGTGTATTCGTGATCCTTAGGGAAAAACGAATGGGTTCGTCAAACCCATTTGGTGGTGATGGTTCATCCATTAATCGACCACCTATATTCAGTGGTGAAGGGTATGCCTACTGGAAAGTCCGCATGCAAATTTTTATTGAAGCCATAGACTCGGATATTTGGGAATCCGTAGTCAACGGCCCTTTCGTTCCACAACATCTTGTGGACAATGAACCTAAAGACAAGCCTAAAAGTCTATGGACCGATGATGAGCGCAAAAAGGTGCAGCATAATCCACGCGCCAAAAATATCATCACATCGGCCCTATCCTATGATGAGTTCTTTAGAGTATCGCAGTGCCAAAATGCAAAAGAAATGTGGGACACTTTACAAGTGACTCATGAAGGCACTAGCGAAGTCAAGCGCGCTAGATTAAATGCGCTTACTCATGAGTATGAGTTATTTCGCATGTTACCTAGTGAATCAATCTGTGATATGCAAAAGCGATTTACTCATATTGTTAATCATTTAGTTGCTCTAGATAAATCTTTTGCCAGAGGTGAACTAACTAATAAAGTTTTGCGTTGTCTTGACAGGAAATGGCAACCAAAAGTAACTGCAATTGTTGAATCCAAAGATTTGGACTCTATGCCTCTAGCTACTTTATTTGGAAAACTTCAAGAGCACGAAATGGAATTGGGGCGCTTGACTATGCACGAAGATTCAGATCGGAAAAAGAAAAACATCACATTAAAGGCCACGACCTCCAAATCAAAAGAAGATAAAGATGATGATGAATCTGACTCCGATCTAGATGATGAAACTATGAATCTCCTTGTTCGCAAATTTAGCAAATTCATCAAAAGAAAAGGAGGATTCAAGAAGTTTCAGAAGAAAGAAGCGAAAGAGTCAACCAACAAAGGCAAGAACAACAAAGATCGCTTCACTTGCCATGAGTGTGGAAAAGCCGGACATATGAGATTTCAATGTCCTACCTATCTGAAAAAGGTTGATTCAGAGAAGAGCACTCCCAGGGAATTCAAATCCAAGAAAGCTTACATTGTATGGGATATACCTGAGGAGGAAACAACATCAAGCACTTCTAGTGAGGAGGAGTCAGTGAAGTTGTGTCTGATGGTCAGATCTGACAACAATGGCAACTCAGACTCACACGAGGATAATGATGAGGTATATTCCGACACCTCATCCACTTCGGATGACTTACCCTCTTATGAAGTTTTATATAATGCTTATGTTGAGTTACATGAGGAATTAAAGAAATTGGCTAGAATAAATGTTGATAAGAAAAGGGAAATCCTTAGAAATGAAAAGAAACTAAGCCAATTACAAAAAGAATTAGATGAATTAAAATTAGAAAATGAAACTTTAGATCTCATCTATTCTTGTAACACATGTGACTGCTCTGCTGATAATTTATGTCAAAAGCCTGTATGTGAGACTTGCGAGATTTTGCAAGAAGACAATCTTAAACTAAAAGAAAAACTCGAACGTCTCACAAACAGTAAACAACAATTAGACACTCTGCTCAGTCAAACAAGAAATGTTGGTGATCGTACTGGTCTAGGTTATACTCGCTCTGCTAAAAACAAGAGACCATATAGAAAACCTGTAGTTAATGCTAAGGATAAAAATCGTAGGCGCTCTCCTACTTGCTTTTATTGTAATACGTATGGTCATACTTCTTACTCTTGTTACATTAGAAAATATGGTATACCTAGCGGGGCTTATGTATGGATAAAGAAGGGAGATAATTCCCTAATCACTAACAGAAAAGGACCCAACATAATTTGGGTACCTGAGAAAAGCAGGTGATCTATTTTGCAGGTATGTCTTCGAACACAAGGACAAAAATGGTACTTAGACAGTGGATGTTCGAGACATATGAAAGGTGACAGATCAAATTTCATGGATCTATCACTTAAAGGAAAAGGATACGTCACGTACGGAGACAACAATAAGGGAAAGATACTTGGCACCGGAACAGTTGGTAACTCATCTCATACTCAAATTGAAAATGTTCTGTATGTTGAAGGACTAGAACATAATCTTCTAAGTATAAGTCAACTCTGTGACAAAGGTAATCGAGTATCTTTTGATTCTGACTGTTGCATCATTCGTGACATTTTATCTAATAATGTTAAATTTGTTGGTCATCGTATAAATAATATTTACATGGTTAACTTGGATGATGTCACCACATTATTTTCAAAATGTTTCATTTCTAAAGAAGATGACATCTGGCTCTGGCACAGACGCGTTGCACACATCCATATAAAACATCTAGATAAATTGTCATCAAACCAACTAGTTGAAGGGCTACCAAAACTAAATTTCAAAACTAAAGAGATTTGTGACACTTGTCAAAAGTGTAAACAAACCAAAAACTCTTTTAAAAACAAAAATGTGATATCCACTTCAAGACCTTTGGAGTTACTCCATATGGACTTGTTTGGACCATCACAAATCATGAGTTTTGGTGGTAGCTACTATGCTTTAGTTATTGTTGATGATTTCTCTCGTTTTACATGGACATTATTTTTATCTGCTAAAAGCGACGCTTTCAACTCTTTTAAAAATCTTGCCAAGCAAATCCAAAACCAACTTAACCTGAAAATAGTATATATACGAAGTGATCACGGGGGAGAATTTGAGAACTTTCAGTTCGACAAATTCTGTGATAAGCATGGCATTATGCATCAGTTCTCTGCTCCTCGCACTCCACAACAAAATGGAGTTGTTGAAAGGAAAAATCGTGTGTTAGAAGAATTAGCGAGAACCATGCTTAATGAAAGTAATACCCCCAAATATTTCTAGGCAGATGCAGTTCATACTGCATGCTATGTTATAAATCGAGTATTGTTAAGGCCTAATTTGAATAAAACTCCTTATGAACTATTAAAAGGCCGTAAACCAAACATATCCCATCTTCACGCTTTCGGTTGCAAATGTTTTATATTAAATAATGGAAAGCGGGCTTTAGGAAAATTTGATTCAAAAGCCGATGAGGGAATATTTTTGGGATACTCGATTCATAGCAAAGCGTTCAGAATTTTTAATAAGTATTCTATGCAAGTTGAAGAGTCTATCCATGTACAGTTTGATGAATCTTCTCCAAAAGAGAAGAGAAAGGTTGTATCTGATGATGTTGCAGGTGCTTTGGAAGAAGCATACTCAAAGAACATGGATAATGTAGAAGCAACCGATGAAGAATGTCAAAACAAATCTCAGGAGCATTCAGATATGCCAGTTGTGTGGAAAACCAAGAAAGCTCACCCGATCGACAAAGTAATAGGTGACATATCTACGGGAGTGGTAACCCGTAGTTCCTTACGAAACTTCTGTAATTTCGTAGCTTTTGTATCTCAAATTGAGCCTAAGACCATTGATGAGGCCATTGAGGATGTGCACTGGGGTATAGCTATGCAAGAAGAGCTAAACCAGTTCGAACGCAATAATGTTTGGGACTTGGTCCCTAAACCTAAAGATCATCCTGTGATTGGTACTCGATGGGTCTTCAGAAACAAGCTTGATGAATCAGGCTTGATCATTCGAAATAAAGCACGCTTGGTGGCCCAAGGCTACAACCAGGAGGAAGGTATCGATTATGACGAAACCTATGCCCCTGTAGCTAGATTAGAGGCCATCATGATGCTACTTTCCTTTGCATCGATTATGAACTTCAAATTATTTCAGATGGACGTAAAAAGCGCCTTCTTGAATGGCTATATTCAAGAAGAAGTTTATGTTAACCAACCGCCTGGTTTTGAAAATTTTAAATATCCGAACCATGTTTATAAACTTAAAAAGGCACTCTATGGTCTCAAACAAGCTCCTAGAGCTTGGTATGATAGACTTAGTACCTTTCTTTTAGAAAAAGGGTTCGAAAGAGGCTTGGTTGACACAACGCTTTTTATTCGTAAATCAGAAAACTCTGTATTACTTGTGCAAATCTATGTAGATGACATAATTTTTGGATCTACTAATGATATTTTGTGTAAGGATTTTTCTGAGATGATGCAGGGTGAGTTCGAAATGTCTATGATGGGAGAACTTACGTTCTTTCTAGGACTTCAGATAAAGCAACTAGAAAGTGGTATTTTCATCCATCAGACAAAATATTGCAAAGAACTGCTCAAGAAATTTGAGATGAACAATTGTAAGGAAGCTTCCACTCCTATGGCATCTGCTTGCTACCTAGATAAGGACGAAAAAGGAAAAACTATAGAGGTAACAAAGTATCGAGGAATTATTGGGTCTTTAATTTACTTAACTGCAAGTAGGCCTGATATCATGTTTGGTGTATGCATGTGTGCTAGATTTCAATCATCTCCTAAAGAATCACATCTTACAACTGTTAAAAGAATCATGAGATACTTAAAAGGAACAACTAACATGGGATTATGGTATCCTCGGGATGCCTCATTATCCTTGGTAGGTTATTCCGATTCCGATTTCGCCGGATGTAAATTGGATCGGAAAAGCACTAGTGGTACTTGTCACTTGTTGGGGAGTTCATTAGTAGCATGGCACAGCAAAAAGCAAGCTTGTGTTGCTTTGTCCACCGCCGAAGCGGAATACATTGCCGCTGGTGTGTGTTGCGCTCAAATCCTCTGGATGAAGCAGCAACTCAAGGACTATGGTCTTAATATTGAAAAGATCCCTATTAAATGCGATAACACAAGTGCCATAAACCTTTCCAAGAATCCCGTCTTGCATTCTAGAACTAAGCATATAGAAATTAGACATCATTTTCTGCGTGATCATGTACAAAAAGGTGACTGCGTTCTTGAATTTGTTGAAACTTCTAAACAATTAGCTGATATTTTCACCAAGCCCCTTCCTAGGGATACTTTCTTTATTCTAAGGAGAGAACTTGGAATTCTTGATGAACAATATCTTGATTAAAATTGTTTAGGTGTTTACATTATCGTCTAGTTTCTCTATGTCTTTGTTTCTTTAGCTGTTCGATATTTGTTTTATTGCAAAGGTATATCTCTTGATTATTATTTTTTTTGTGATTCTGAATGTTTAAATAAATCTGTCACATTGCATGCCAAAGCCTTAAGAAGTTGAAACCATTTTACTTCCTGAAAATTTTTCTTTTTACTATGCGTAATCGATTAAATATTCAATTAATCGATTACCTGGCCATCAGTTGCTTGAAAATTCGAAATTCTACTATAAGTAATCGATTACATTTTCACTTAATCGATTACCTGGGCATCAGTTCTTTCAAAAAAAAATTTCGAAATTTCACACTGATTAATCGATTAACCCTGCCCGTTAATCGATTAAAACCAGTTTTATAAAGGCAAACAGTAGCTCGGTTTCACACTTTTTCTGGCTTTCTCACTTTCTCTTTTCTGCTTTGAGATTCTAAATCTATAACACAACTAATCCAAAGTGCATCAAAAGTAGAAACACCTATTCCTAATCCTCTTAAAACCATCAAGGAATCATCTCTTTTCATCCTCATTATATCACATCTCCAAGGTTCCACTAAACATAACCTAGGTTAGGTTTGCCTACACCCATATTTGACCTCTCACTGCCATTTCGGTTTCTGCCACATTATGGAGCAAAGTCGTCCTAAAAGGGTCAAAACATCAGCCACTCGTGTACGAAGACGAGAGGTCGGTTCGCCTTCCGCTCGGGACCGTGGTGACCCCTATTATTCACTCATTCTGCAAGAAACCCGTATGGCGAAATTCCAAGGTCGGAAACCTACATATATACGGTATGTTGACTTAACTTGATTAGCGGAACAGAACTTTAGCTTCCCGCATGACATGGAAGCTCAGGGAACTATTCAGTTCATGGAATTAAAGGGACAAGTCTACCCTGCTCTTGTTAGGGAATTCTATGCTAATTTTAGATATAAGGATGGAAAATATTGGTCAATGATTTCTGGCAATTTGTTTGAACTCAACGATGAAATTTTCATTAATGTCGGTGGTTTATCTTCTTCTGGATATAGTATAGGAGATTGTTCCTGGGTAAAGGAAAATTTTGATCCTACTGAAGTCTATAAGTCTTTTCTAAGAGGCCCTCATTTATACATTCAGGGTCAACTGACCAAAGCTGGGTCACTTTCTGTTCAGAACAGGCTGCTACACTACATTATTGCTTACATCTTAGTACAGAGGAACACAAATCACGCACAGCCTACTGTGAATGATTTACGTTTCATGTATGCAGTGAAGAATAATGTGATGATTAATTGGCCTGAGGAGATCTTGAAAATTATGAACAGTGTATCTTTATCTCAGTCGAAGCTGCTTCCCTACAGTATCTTCATCTCACGCATCGTTGACTATTTGCGCATTGACGTTTCCGATACTATCATTGTTGAATATACCGACAAGGATCATCTGGTTGGTGAAAGCCTCATACATAAGATGGGTATATACAAGTATGGTAGTACTTGGCAATACCAAGAGGACTACACCACTTTTGGTCTGGATTTATCTGATGATGATAATCAGGATGGCACAGATAATCAGCATGCTACAGCTCAGGGGGAGCCTTCTGGATCAGCACCTCAGAACTCTGCTTTTGGATTCGATCAGTTGGAAGCTATGGAGCAACGGCTTAACAACCGTATGGATCTTCACTTCCAAGGACTAAAAGACTCATACTTTGCTGGTATGGAACAGTATGAGGAGCGACAAACTGCGTATTCGGACAACCAATTTCGGGAGTTGAGGAATCTGATTCAATCTACCGCTGAAGCTCAGAATGCCTTGTTTTGTTCAGAATTTCAGAAGCTATCTGTGCTTATCAGGGGAGATCAGAACATTGTCACTTCTACTGATCACACTGACGATCCTCATCCTCCACCTCAACCTTAGTTTAGAAGACTTTAGACCTAGGATATCTTACCTTAGGTTTATTTCTTCTTTTTGGCACTCTTTGGATTTAGATACTGTTATGGATTCTAGTATTTCTGTTGCGTGCCTCTTTTATGTTGTTAATTGACGTTTTCTGGTTTATCTGGCTGCTAAACATTGTCACTCTTTATGTTATTTTATAATTATGTCGAATAGCCTACTATGTTTATGTGTATGGTTCTTGATCGTATGAGATTTTCTGCCTTGATATGGTTCATCTCGTATGCCGTTCCTTTACTTGTTTGGCTATTTCTGTTGTATAAACTTGCGCACTTGTTTAATCCTCTTTAATGTAAAACAGGTTAATTGTTATATCCCAATATTAACTCATTAACTGTGTTTTATGCATTACTCATATCTCTGCCTCTTCTTTGACCTGAGTTATCTTTTTGATAATGTCAAAAGGGGGAGAAAGGTTGTTTTGTTGTTTTCTGATTGTGCAGGTTGATCGTAATAACAGCTTCCGATATTTGCGCATCATATCAACCTTGCCAACACAATCTTCAAGCTATTTACATTTAATGTGGAGTTTGTCATCATCAAAAAGGGGGAGATTGAAAGTGTGCATGTCAAGAGGAACACTTTGGAAAGCTCCTCTTATATGACTTGGTTTTGATGAGGACAACTTGTGCTAACATGAGCTTGAAGATCATCAACAAATCAACATGCTTAAGCCTTCCGATTGGTATCTTGCTTAGACTAGATTAGTTTAGGTTGAGTCCAAGGCTTAAGTCACCTAATACATATCTCAATTGCATAAATCTTTTAAATCTTTTTCATCTTGAGATATGTCATTCATAATATGTTCATGCATCATATAAATACATGTACATGTGCATTCTAGGCATAATCTAAGTATTAAACATGTATGAATTTAAGTGCATAACATATTTGAAGTTTTTACACATGAAAGAGTGTTGTTAATCGATTACCACTTGGCTTAATCGATTAATCTAACTGTTTGCACAGTGTAATCGATTACAACAAATGTCAATCGATTAATCTAACATTTTTGTGAAGCTTAATCGATTAAAGCTGTCGTTAATCGATTAACTGGGCTTTTATTTCAATTCTTTATAAACTGCATTTTCAGAATTGATCTCAGAAGTTGCATGTTAATTTTTTAGAGAGTTAGAGCATTTTTTCGTGTTAATTGTTGCATCTAGTTGTAAATGCATTTGTGAGCTTAGAAAAGAGAGAATTCTATGCTTTAGGATTGAGTGCTTTTCATGATACATTTCTCATCTTTTCTTCTCACATGTTCTTGCATTTTTTACATGATTCTTGATTAGATGTTTACATATTATGCATTCTGTTTTTCACTAATACATTTTTCATACTGCATGAGCGTGTATTAGGTGATTAGAGTAAAGCCTTATCTTGTTAGATATAAGTCTTGTTATAGCTTAAGTTTACTCTGTATTGCTTTGTTTGAAAAAAGTGTTGTAATTGTGGGAATCTCAAGGTGTCATATCACCAAGAGATTGAGTGTGTCTTCACTGAGTGTTAGACTTAGGGATAAGTAAAGAACAAGGTTCTTGGCTGGGGCTACGCCGAAAGAAAGGTTTTCTTTGTCGGTAGGAAGGGAGTCAAACCATAGAATAGGTTTCTTTTTATCTTGTAAGTGTCTAATTGTTGTAATTGGATAGTGTGTATGTAATTAACATTCATTCAATTATAGTGAAGAAAAATCTCCCAAATCAGCCGGGAGGCCTGGATGTAGTTTGCGGTGGACAAGCAAACGAACCAGGATAAAATTCTTGTTGCAGGACTTTTTCTATCTCTTTCTCTTTATTGCATTTGATCGATTAATTTGTTAAGTAGATTTAATTGATAATCTGTGTCTATACTGTATTACTTGTACTCTGATAAAATTCTGTAAGCCTGGTATAATCGTTTCATTATCAATTAATTGTCGAGCAAGAAACTGTACTTGCATTTGCTTACTGTCACGGTTTAATCGATTAAGTGTGGTGTGTTAATCGATTACTTCAGTCTGTTAATCGATTAAGTGGACTGTGTTGAAAGTGTTAATCGATTACCCTGTTTTGTTAATCGATTAATCAAGGTGTTTTTCAGCATTAAGTGTTGTTTTCGAAAAGCGGACATTCTAACCGCTACACCTATTCAACCCCCCCCCTTCTAGGTGTATTGTAATCACTGATACCTAACACAAACCCTCTCCATACAATGACTGTATAGTTCTTTCCGATTGACCGTCCGTTTGTGGATGATAAGCTGAACTCAATTTCAACTTAGTTCCCAAAGCGGATTGCAAACTAGTCCAAAATTTTGAAGTGAAACGGGGATCCCTATCCGATACAATATTCGACAGTATTCCATGCAAACGAACTATTTCTTAGAAATACAGTTCCGCCAATCGTTGCAAAGAATATCTCATGTTCATAGGTAGAAAGTGTGTAGACTTAGTCAACCGATCCACTATCACCCATATCGAATCATACCCTTTCTGAGTCTTTGGAAAACCCAATACAAAATCCATGGAGATACTATACCGCTTCCAAACAGGAATCTCTAGTGACTGCAACTCTCCCGCTGGCCGCTGATGCTCAATATTGGCTTTCTAACAGACAAGACAACTCGAGACATACAAAGCCATATCCTTTTTCAACCCAGTCCACCAAAACAGATTTTTCAAATCTTGGTACATCTTTGTAGTCCTCGGGTGAAAACTCATTTTACTCTTGTGTGACTCCTCTAGAATACTCTTTCGCAACTCTACATCACGAGGCACACACTCTCCCTTTGTAACGCAACATCCCACTAGGATCCGATGTGAAATCGGTCTCCTTCCCACTCATCATCAAATCTCGCTTAACCATTAGCTCACTATCCTCAACTTGCATTGATCGGATTTGGTCAAAAAATTCATTTGTGACCTTAAGCATTCCTAACATCATACTATGTGGTCTTATTTGAACTTCCAAGTTCATATCTCTGAACTCCTCAATCAGTTTTTCTTCTCGGATCATCAAAGCCGACATGTGCAAAGACTTCCGACTTAAAGTGTCGGCCACCACATTGGTCTTTCCCGGATGGTACTGCAATCCAAAATCATATTCCTTAAGGAATTCCATCCACCTTCTCTGTGTCGTGTTCAGTTCCTTTTGATCAAAAAAAATATTTCAAACTCTTGTGGTCGTTGTACACTTCAAATCTTACACCATAAAGATGGTGTCTCCCGATTTTCAATGAAAAGACCACTACGGCTAGTTCCAAGTCATGTGTAGGGTAGTTTTGCTTGTGAGTTCTCAACTGTCGAGAAGCATAGGCAACAACCTTCCCTTCCTACATCAACACACAACCGAAACCTTGCTTGGAAGCATCACAATAAACACTGAAATCCCGATCAGAACAAGGAAGAACCAACACTGGTGATGTAGTCAACCTCCGCTTCAACTCTTGAAAGCTTTCTTCACAACGAATTGTCCATACATACGGTTTCCCCTTTCTGGTAAGCTTAGTTAGGGGTAATGCCAACTTGGAAAACCCCTCTATGAACTTTCTGTAGTAACCTGCTAAACCCAGAAAACTCCCGATCTCAATAACTGACTTGGGTACTTCCCATTCCATATCTGTCTCTACCTTAGAAGGGTATACTGCTACCCCTTCCTTGGATATTACATGTCCAGGAAAGTTTACCGATTCCAACCAGAAATCACATTTGGACAATTTAGCATACAACCGATTCTTACTCAGAAGATCTATAACAACTCTCAGGTGCTATGCATGTTCCTCTCGGCTTTTGGAGTAAACTAGAATGTCATCAATAAATACCACAACGAATGAATCCAAATTCGGATGAAAAATCTAATTCATGTAGTCAGTAAATATTGCTGGGGAATTCGTTACACCAAAGGGCATCACCAAATACTCAAAATGTCCATACCTCGTCCTAAAAGTAGTTTTAGAAATATCCTCAGACTTCACTCGAAGTTGGTGGTAACCTGACCGAAGGTCAATCTTTGAAAACACCACCACTCCTCTCAACTGATCCCAAGTCATCGATCCTAGGCAAAGGATACTTGTTCTTGATGATGACCTTGTTCAACTGTCTATAATCGGTGCACAACCTCATACTCCCATCTTTCTTCTTAACCAACAAAACAGGCGCACCCCACGGTGAGACACTAGGATGAATAAACTTCTTTGCCAACAAGTCCTCAACCTGCTTTTTCAACTCAGCTAACTCCAACGGTGCCATCCTATAAGGAACTATAGAGATGGGTCCCGTTCCCGACACCAAGTCAATGGAGAATTCAACTTCTCTGATTGGAGGTAGTTCTGAAATATCACTAGGGAACACATCAGGAAACTCTCGAACTATTGGAATATCCTCAACTTTGAGTTTCTCGATACCCTCAAAGGATGCCATCAAAACAAACATGACTCCTCCCACCTTAAAGGAGGTTTTGATTCCTTTAGGCGACAACGTCTTCATGTTACAAGCATCATCAGAAATCTCACCCAGATATCCAAACACGACGGTCTTATCAGCACAATTAAGCATCACATGGTTTGTTGATAACTAGTCCATTCCCAGAATTAAATCTAACTGGGACAGTGGTAAGCAGATTAAATCCATGGTAAATGTCCTACCGTTTACCACAACTGGACATCGAGACACAAACGTCGACACCACCATAGACACACTAGTTGGGGTGGATACGACCAAGTCGAAAGGCAATGACTCAGTTTGCAATTTCAGTCTATCCACGCATTCAACAGATACAAAGGAGTGTGTCACTCCCGAATCCAACAACACTAAAAGAGGAATACCTGCCACCATACATTTACCTTGGATCAGACCATCAACATCTGACGCCTCTGTACCGCTCATGCTAAATACTCTGTCGGTGGATCGAGGTCGTTCAGCCCATACAAAATTCACATTGTGCCGTAACTTCGGACAATATCTCTTGATATGCCCTTGTCCTCCATAATGGAAGCATCCATTTACCGATCCGGGACAAATATTGCCATAGTGTCCTCGACCATATTTGTTGCACATAGGATAGGAGTTTGATCCCCCTGCAGCAGTGGTAGTGGCTGGCCTATGAAGACCACGAGTGCAATGGTTTCTAGGTGGCTCATAAGGTCGTCGGTCTTCGGCCACTTTCTCCTTACCCCTTCCTTGCACAAAGTTGCGCTGAAGTACATAGTTTCGGGGAGGGTTCACCTTGCCAGTTGCAGCGTCCCTTACTCGCACATCATCCATATACATTCTACACTTGTTCACCATTGTAGGGAAGTCAAAAATCTCTTAGTGGCAAAACATCACCTTAAACCAGGTTTCAGACCCATCTCGAACTTGTCACATTTGGACCTCCCGTCTACCTCAAGTTCGGCATAGGGGCAATACCGGGCCAATTCCTCGAACTTGGCCGCGTATTCCCCCATGGTCTAACTCCCTTGATCTAGCTACATAAATTCCACCTCCTTTTTCCTCTTCAAGTATGCAGGAAAGTATTTCTGAAGGAACTTGCCCTTGAAGGCCTCCCAATTAATGATTTCCCCTCCGTCTCCATCTTCCTCCGAACCATCTCCCACCAGATTTCAACCTCCTTTACTAGCATATAGGTGGCATATGCCACTTTATGAGCATCAGAACAGCTCATGGCCCTGAAGATCCTCTCCAATCCTTGGACCCATTCAATGGCAGCATCAGGAGCAAACCCACCTTGGAACTTACTAGGGTTCCTCCTGCAAAACTCATGCAGACCTCTATATTTTGCCGGTCCGGGTGGGACTAAGGGTTGCGAACTCGGACTCGGTGCTGGATTTTGGTTCAGATTATGCAAGTTCTCATTAATCTGTTGCGAGGAAGCCACCATCTGAGCAAACAAGAATCACAAAGTCACACAACAGTTTGTACACATCATGTAATTTAATCACATAAAAGTCATGAACAAGAACGTGAGGCCATACCCTAGGCTGCATGATTAATTATGCTCTGATACCATATTCTAAGGACCGAAATTCTACCCTTGAAAATGTTTCCTTATTTTAATCCATTTATACATACATTCGTCATTACACTTTGATTATTCATTAATAATTACTTAAAACTTTTTTAACATGCCATACCACAACACATCTTCATTTGACAGAAAAACGTAATTCTTTTTAATGTATCCCGGTAATTACCGATACAACTAGCTATGAGATTCCAAAATACCTATAGCTACAAATATCCAGAGTTACAATTATCCAAAAATTATAAAGATCATAATTACAAATACTTAAATCCGCAAATATTCAATCATGATACAAAACGGTGTCAATAGACAAATCCAAATTGAAAAGCTCCAATGGCTCCAAATCTTGCGTCCTTTACTCATCCAATTACCTTCAATGGGATTATCAAATGACGACTCGCTAACATACAAAGGAGTAAGTCATTTAATTCAATAAATATCATTTGATATAATCCACATTTAAACAGAGTTAGATAACAATTTAAGTATTTCAACATAAATAATTGCATTTCATATTATATATTACTACATCATACAACCGTCTTACTTTCCCATTTTTTTCTATGTCAAACCTTGTTAATCCTCTTCTTCATTCCCATGTTACATATCCGTTTCCCACTTACACATACTTCCACAATACCACTTAGGCAAGACCTTCGATTCAATACCACGTAAGCAATACATTCAATTCAATACCACTTGGGCAAGACATTCAATTCAATACCACTTGGGCAAGACATTCAATTCAATACCACTTGGGCAAGACATTCGACTCAATACCACTAAGGCAAGACATTCAATTCAATACCACTAAGGCAAGAAATTCAATTCATCACCACTAAGGCAAGACATTCAATTCAATACCACTAAGGCAAGACATTCAATCCATTGCCACTAAGGCAAGACATTCAATTCATCACCACTAAGTCAAGACATTCAATTCAATACCACTAAGGCAAGATATTGAATCCATTACCACTAAGGCAAGGCATTCAATTCATTACCACTAAGGCAAGACATTCAATTCAATACCACTAAGGCAAGACATTCAATCCATTACCACTAAGGCAAGACATTCAATCCATTACCACTAAGGCAAGACATACAACTTTCTTTGATACATTCCACATCATTTTCTTTTCGAGTCAACTACATAGAACCGCATATCTCATAATGCATATCTTGAAATAAAATGCTTATCCTTACCTTGGTGAGCGTTGAGTTTTGTCTTTGTTAACCTTGCAAGTTCCACCGAAACCGCCTCCAACCTTAGGATGTTTCCTCATTCCCACCATATGGCAACGATGTTAGTCATTTATTCCAAATAAAACAAACAATTTATATTGCATTTTTAACCATACAAGAGATTTAACACATTTTCAATGTTTCCAAACTATTTTCATTAAAAGTTTCCAAACATCTAAAACATATATATTCACTTGATATTTCAATATTAAAGTACATACTCATCTTCTACATTTAGCATTTTACCCATTCTCTTCTTTAACCACATTTTCATTTTAGGTTTTTGGGGTTTTCATGAAACAACCCACAAACCCTCTCCATTCTTTGAATACCAACTCTAAACCAAGAGTTTACGAGATAAAAACAACATAAAGCGAACCATAACTCAAAAGGATGATAAAATTTCTTGATCTTCTTTCTCTTTCCCTTATCTTTTACTTTTTCAAGCATATTGAGTTTCTTGCATTCTTTAACTTGAAAGATTGAATCTTTATCCATAAAGATTGAGTCTTTGATATCTGTATAATTGATGTGTGATGTTTGTGATATCCTGGTGAGAAATTGCATGATTCTTGGATAGCTTGTTTACCAAGAAACCATTTCACTAAGTTGTTGTTTCTGGTTTTTCTATTCTATATAATCGATTATTTGATTTTGTTAATCGATTAATTTTGTCTCTGATAATCGATTGTGCTTTCTGTTAATCGATTATTGCTGAATATTTTTGATATTATTGATTCTCTGTGCATAAATTCGAAAAGCGGATATATTGACCACTCACACCTATTCACCCCCTCTAGGTGTTATATTATGATTGACAAGTACCCCAACAAGTGGTATCAGAGCTAGTACATGAGTGCTAGCATAATCGCTTCGATCGTTGATCCTCGGGAAATCAAACGATGGGATCTACAAATCCTTTTGTCGGTGAGGGTGCATCCATTAACCGTCCACCAATTTTCAGTGGCAAAGGGTACGCCTACTAGATGTGAGGATGAGAATCTTCATCGATGCCATTGATACAGACATTTGAGATTCTGCTATGAATGGTCCTTACACACCACTATACTTAGTGGAAGGTGAGACGAAAGACAAACCTAAACATCACGTCCGCACTATCTTATGATGAGTTCTTTCTAGTCTCACAGTGTAATAGTACCAAAGAAGTGGGACACTTTACAAGTGACTCACGAAGGCACTAGCGAGGTCAAGTGCACTAGATTGAATGCTTTAACTCATAAATATTTATTGTTTCGCATGTTTCCAAATGAATCTATTGGTGATATGCAAAAACGTTTTACTCATATTGTAAATCATCTAGTTGCCTTATATAAGACTTTTTTGAAAGGATAATTAACTAACAAAGTCTTAAGATGTCTTGACAAGAACTGGCAGCCGAAGGTGGCTGCTATCATGGAGTCAAAGGATCTTGATTCGATGGGTTAGCAATTCTTTTCGGCAAGCTCCAAGAACATGAAATGGAGCTTGGTCGCCTGACCTTGCACGAAGAATCAGACAAGAGTAAAAAGGGAATATCACTAAAAGCAACTACTTCTCAGGACCAAGAAGACAAAGATGATGATGAGTCTGATTCAGAAATCGACACTAAAACCATGACGCTTCTAGTACGAAAATTCAACAAATATCTAAAGAAGAGAGGAAGCTCAAATAGGTTTCAAAAGAAGGAAATACGCAATTTGACTTTCAAAAACAAGAACTCAAAGGAAAAGTTCTCGTGTCATGAATGTGGAAAAGTTGGACACTTGAAGTACCAATGTCCAGTTTATCTAAAGAAGGTCGGAGAAGAAAAGAACACCTCTATGGACTTCAAATCAAAGAAAGCCTATATTGTATGGGATGTTCCGGAAGATGGCTCAACAACAAGCACCTCTGTTGAAGAGGAAACTGCAAAGACTTGTCTCATGGTGAATGACAATGAAGTTGTCACCTCCTCAATGGTTGACAAACTCGATGAGGCAAGTTCTCATGAATCTAGTTCATGTACTACCTCTACTAATTTACCTACATATGATGAACCATATAATGCTTTTGTTGAGATGCATGAAGAACTTAATAAAGTTGCTAAAATAAACGTATCGGAAGAGAATTATTCTATTGCATGAGAAGAAAATTGCTAGCATGCAAAAAGAATTAGATGAACTTAAACTTGAAAATTAAACTATCGATCTCATTTACTCTAGTGCTTCATGCATGTGTTCTATTAAAGTTATTGAGACTCCTGTATGTGAAACTTGTTGTGAACTGAAAATGGAAAATGACGAACTGAAAAACAAGATAACAAAGTTCACATACAGTAGTCAGAATCTTAACAGATTACTTGCTTCATTAAAGAATATAGGAAATAGCACTAGTCTCGGGTTCAAACATAAAAGCAAAAAGAGACCTTTTAGAAAGCATGTAGCTAGTAAATCTCATGTTATTAATCATAAACTGCCTACTTGCTTCTATTGTGGTGTTCATGGTCACACATCTGGCTCTTGCTATATTATACGGCACGAAGTGCCAAATGGCAAGTATGTGTGGGTAGCCAAATGTGCACCAGGTTCTGTTACTAACAAGAAAGGACCCAATATAACTTGGATACCTAAAAGTAAGTAATTTGTGCCTTGCAGGTATGTCTACGAACACTCGGACAACACTGGTATCTCGATAGTGGGTGTTCGAGACATATGACGGGTGATAAGTCCAAATTCTTGGATCTTACAATCCGAGACAAGGGCTACGTCACTTACGGAGACAACAATAAAGGAAATATCCTTGGAATCGGAAGAGTAGGAAATGTTTCTCTGGCAATTGTAGAAAACATGCTATATGTTGAAGGCCCGGAGCACTACTACTCAGTACCAGTCTACTATGCGATATAGGTAACAAGGTATCTTACGATTCTGACTTTTGTATTATCCGTGATGGCATAGACGATAATGTTAATTTTGTCAGTCACCGAACTAACAATATCTATATGGTTAATCTGAACAATATCAGGTCTCTATTTTCAAAATGTCTTATATCTAATGAGAATGATATCTGGACCTGGCATAGAAGGTTAGCACATATCCATCTACGAGATGTGGAAAAGATAGTATCAAAAGAGCTCGTTGTAGGACTGCCAAAACTAAATTTCAAAACTAAAGATATTTGCCACACCTGTCAAAAGTGTAAGCAAACGAAAAATTCTTTTTCATCTAAAAATGTGATATCCATTACAAGGCCATTAGAATTACTTCATATGGACTTGTTTTGACCCTCACAAATAATGAGTTTTGGAGGTAGTCATTATGTTCTATTGGTAGTTGACAGCTTTTCCCAGTTTACATGGACTTTGTTCTTATCTTTGAACAGTGATACTTTTAAAACTTTTAAATCGCTTGCCAGGAAATTGCAAAATTAATTTAACTATAAGATAGTTTTTATTCGAAGTGATCATGGTGGTGAGTTCGAGAATCACTACTTCGCCAAGTTTTGCGATAAACATGGCATACACCATGTTGAATGACAGAAAAGTGCCCAAATATTTTTTGGCTGACGCAGTGCATACAGCTTGCTATGTGATTAATCGTGTATTGATAAGACATTCACTTTCAAAAACTCCTTACGAACTTTTAAAAGTTCGTATGCCGAATATTTCACATCTGCATGTTTTGGATGCAAATGTTTCATTTTAAAAAATGGAAAGGAACTTTTGGATAAGTTCGACTCAAAATCAGATGAAGCCATATTTCTCGGTTATTCACCTAGTAGCAAAGCTTTTAGAGTTTATAATAAACGTAAAATGCATGTTAAAGAATCTGTACATGTGCAATTTGATGAATCTTCTCCAAAATATAAGAGAAAGGATCTTGCTGAAAATGTTTCAGGTATACAAGAGGAACCATGTTCAAGTGAACCAGAACCTGAAAGTCCTACTCAAGAAAATCAAGAGGATGTAGAGAATTCTGATCTTCCAAGATCTTGGAAAACAATGAAATATCATCCCATTGACAACGTAATAGGTGACATATCTTCGGGAGTGGTAACCCGGAGATCACTAAATAATATCTGTCATTTTGTCGCTTTTGTTTCTCAAATTGAGCCAAAGAACGTTAATGAATCCCTAGAAGACGAACACTGGGGTTTAGCTATGTAGGAAGAGCTAAACCAGTTCGAACACAATAATGTCTGGGACTTGGTTCCAACGCCTAAGGATCATTCGATCATAGGCACAAGATGGGTCTTTCGTAACAAATTGGATGAATCTGGCTTAATTATTAGAAACAAAGCCCGTTTGGTGGCACAAGGTGTAACACCCTAAATTTTTAAGCCTTTAAAACTTTAATGTCAGTCCTGAGACCCTTGCTTGAGTGAGAGATTCTCGCTTGAGCGGGAGAGAGACTCACCTAGGAGGGAGAAATATTAGGCTATACTGGAGGATCCTCGCTTGAGTGAGAGATTCTCGCCTGGGCAAGAGAGGCTCACCCGGGAGGGTGAAATCCTGGAGTATACTGGAAGATTCTCGCCTGAGCGAGAGTTGTCTCGCCTGGGCGAGAAAATCATTATGGGCTGTTGGCATTGTGAGATTCTCGCTTGAGCGAGAATCCCTCGCTTGAGCGAGAGGGTCAGATTTGAGTTTTTTAAAATTGGCAGGATTTTCTCGCTTGAGCAAGAATCCCTCGCTTAAGAGAGAACCCGACGAGACAACATTTAATGAGAAACCCCTAAACAAAATCTAGGTTTAGAAAAGAAGAAGAGTGAGAGAAGAGAGCTTTTCAAGGACAAAATGTTGGGATACTCATCTAAAAGCTTGAGAAGTGGTAAAACTCTAGATTCTAACTCTCTTTTTCTCTATAAAACCTATTTTTGGTAAGTTGGATCTCTTCTCAAAGATGAAGGAAACCATGGAAACTCATCCTTTTGAGTGATGATTCATTTTATGTCATTCTTACCTTGTAAACTCTTGGTTTAGAGATAGTATCTCAAGAATGGAAAGGGTTGTGGGTTGATTCATGAAAACCCCAAAAAAAAACCCTAAAAGTGAAAATGTGGTAAAAGAAGAGAATGAGTAAAATGCTAGAGGTAGAAGACGAGTTTACCTCCAAATATTGGCATATGAGATGATTATGCATGTTTTAGATGGTTGAATACTTATGATGAATATTTTGTATGATTAAATGATGCAATATAAGTTGTTTATGCGATATATGGAATAAATGACTAACATTGTGTTATGTGGTGGGATGAGGAAAGATCCTAAGGTTGGAGGCGGTGTCGGTGGAACTTGAGAAGTTGCCAAGAACCAAACCCAACACTCACTGAGGTAAGGATAAGTCTTTAATTGTGCATTTGGAATAGAAGATGTGTATTTTCTGATTATGCGATGATCGAGATGTAAAGTACGCATTTAGTATAAACATATATGGGTGTGTTTATATTAAAGTAGGCGTAGATTTACGGGAAGGAAATTATGTTGTACTTCTGGTTATGTGATGATTTGAGTTGTGAATCACGTATTTAGTATAAACATATATGGGTATGTTTATACTAATGTGGGCGTGGATTTACCGGAAATGTTTTATGGTGAAATTGATGAAAAGAAAATTCATTTTTAGCCGACCATGAATGGTTAGCGACTCTGGCTTGAGTATATAAGCAAAACTTTGGCTTGAGTATATAAGCAAAACTCTGGCTTGAGTATATAAGCAAAACTCTGGCTAGAGTATATAAGCAAAAATATGGCTTGAGTATATAAGCAAAACTTTGGCTTGAGTATATAAGCAAAACTCTGGCTTGAGTATATAAGCAAAACTCTGGCTTGAGTATATAAGAAAAACTATGGCTTGAGTATATAAGCAAAACTCTGGCTTGAGTATATAAGCAAAACTCTGGCTTGAGTATATAAGCATGTTTTATTTAAAATGGAAATGAGAATATGCTTTTAGCTAACCCCGAGGGGTGTAGCGACTTTGGCTCAAGTTATGTAGCAAAGTAAAATGAATTTCAAAAATGGTTTACTAACCCAATTTCTAATGTGGATTATCTTATGATGATGTTTATTTGAATTAACGACTTACTCCTTTGTATGTTTTGTACTTGTCATCGATAATCCTATTGCAGATAAACAGGTGACATGAGGGGTACTCATTTTTGGGGAGTCTTAGGGAGCTTTACATTTTAGATTTATTCACATGCACTATTATGTACATGAGTGCGTAGTTGATATTTTGAAATATGATATAACTAACGATATAGATATATTTGTAAACTTGAGACTGTAACTCTGGATATGTGTAGCTATGGGTATTTTGGAAATAAGATTTGAAGTAAAGACATTAATTTGGTAGTGTGGGATAGGAGAGATTGCATCTAATTGAACTAATTTGAGAAAAAAATTTCAAGGGTAGAATTTCGGTTCTTACACAAGGTTATAATCAAGAAGAAGGTATTGATTGTGACGAAACCTACGCCCCTGTTGCTAGGATGGAAGCCATCTGCGTGTTATTATCCTTTGCATCTTTAATGAACTTTAAGCTTTTCCAAATGGATGTGAAAAGTGCCTTCTTGAATGGATACATTCTTGAAGCCATCTGCGTGTTATATGCTTGAGTATATAAGCATGTTTAAACTCACAAAGGCATTGTATGGCCTTAAACAAGCTCCGAGAGCTTGGTATGATAGGTTGAGTTCATTCTTACTAGAGAAGGGATTTGTAAGAGGAAAGGTTGATACGACACTTTTCATATCCAAATCTGGAAAAAAAAACATTCTATTAGTACAAATTTATGTTGGCGACATAATATTTGGTGCTACTAATGACTCTCTATGTATGGAATTTTTAGATCTTATGAAAGGCGAGTTCGAGATGTCGATGATTGGAGAATTAATGTTCTTCCTAGGGCTGCAAATTAAGCAAATGACAAATGGAATTTTCATTCACCAAGCCAAATATTGTAAGGAGCTATTGAAGAGATTCGATATGGATAAAGAAAAAGTAGCTTCAACTCCTATGGCATCCTCCAGCTATCTTGACAATGACGAGAAAGGAAAAGCAATTGTGGTAACTAAGTACCGGGCCATTATAGGATCTTTACTGTACTTAACTGCTAGTCACCCTGATATAATGTTCAGTGTGTGTATGTGTGCTAGATACCAACCTGTTCCTAAAGAATCGCATTTCTCTGCTGTAAAACGCATCATGAAATATCTAAAGGAACTATAAATATGGGGTTGTGGTATTCTCGGGATGCCGCAATGTCTCTGATAGGGTACTCCGATGCCGACTTTGCTGGATGCAAGTTGGATCGTAAGAGTACAAGTGGAACATGCCACTTGATTGGTAATTCACTTGTGTCGTGGCATAGTAAAAAGCAAGTATGTGTTGCTTTATCCACCGCCGAAGCAGAATATATTGTTGCGGGGGTGTGTTGCGCTCAAATCCTCTGGATGAAGGAGCAACTTCTAGACTACGGTCTAAAGCTTGATAGGATTCCCATCAAGTGTGATAATACTAGTTCCATCAACCAATCAAAGAATCTCGTCTTGCATTCACGAACAAAGCATATAGAAATTAGACGTCACTTTCTTCGAGATCATGTGCAAAAAGGTGATTGTGTGATTGAATTTGTCGAAACTTCCAAACAATTAGCCGATATTTTCACCAAACTCCCTGCCAAGAGATACATTCTATACTCTACGAAGAGAGTTAGGAATCCTTGATGAAAGTTATCTAAACTAATTTTTTTGGTTGCCTTTTTAGAAATCTACACCTTGCATGATCTCAATATGTGCTTATGTGATTATAATGCTCTGAATGAAAATGTTCTTATTCTGTATTGTTTTTCATGTATGTTTCAATAAATGTGCATTTCTTAACTGGGGAGTCAGCCATTCTATACCTTGCAAAAACAAAAGCTTTTTTATACTTGTGCAAATTTGAGTGCACAAATTTATTTTTCAATCCTTTAATTCCTCATACCCCTGTGAGTGAGTGTTAGTCAATCATCTTTTGGGTTGTTAGCGGCTTGTGTAAGCCAAAGAATTATTCATTGAGAGTTTCTTTCAAAAAGCTTGTTTCTTGTAATTTTGGTTGTAAATCTCTAAGGTTTAGAGAGAATGTTGCAATATCAGCTAGCTGAGGTTGGTGTGATAAAGTCTTCACTGAGTATCTTGTTTGGCACATCGAGTAGCACAATTGGCAACCGTTTGCGAACGGAGGTATGTCAAGGCTTGGCGAAATAGGATTCGCATAGCAAGTAGGAAAGGCTCAATTTGAAAGAGTGTGTGTAAAGAACATTTTCAAATTAGTGAAGCAAATCTCCGAAGATCAGAAGGGGAGGTCTGAATGTAGTTTGCCAGTGGATAGGCGAACGAACCAGGATAAAATTTCTTAATCTTCTTTCTCTTTCCCTTATCTTTAACTATTTCAAGCATATTGAGTTTCTTGCATTCTTTAACTTGAAAGATTGAATCTTTATCCATAAAGATTGAGTCTTTGATATCTGTATAATTGTTGTGTGCTTTTTGTGATATCCTGGTGAGAAATTGCATGATTCTTGGGTAGCTTGTTTACCAAGAAACCATTTCACTAAGTTGTTGTTTCTGGTTTTTCTGTTCCAGATAATCGATTATTTGATTATGTTAATCGATTAATTTTGTCTCTGATAATCGATAGTGCTTTCTGTTAATCGGTTATTGCTGAATATTTTTTTGATATTATTGATTCTTTGCACATAAATTCGAAAAGTGGATATATTGACAGCTCACACCTATTCACCCCCCCCCCCCCTCTAGGTGTTATACTCTGATTGACCGGTACCCCAACATAGAACTCATCGAGACCATCCTATTGACAACATCATTGGCAACATAAGTATGGGTATCACTACCCGCTTAATGCTAGAAGATGCATGTGTAACACCCCAAATTTTAAGTCTTGAAAATTATAGTATCAGTCCTCGGATCCTAGTTTGAGCGAGAGATTCTCGCTTGAGCGAGAGAGGTTCACCTGGGAGGGTGAAATCCTGGGGTATACTGTAGGATTCTCGCCTGAGCGAGGGTTGCCTCGCCTGGGCGAGAAATGACATTTTGGGGCTGTTGACAGTGTGAGATTCTCGCTTGAGCGAGAATCCCTCGCTTGAGCGAGAGGGTCAGAGTTGAGTTTTTAAAATGGGCGGGATTTTCTCGCTTGAGCGAGAGAAAGATCGCTTAAGCGAGAACCCGACGAGAACATTAAATGAGGGAAACCCCAAATACATTTTTAGGTTAAGAATTGAAGAGAGGTGAAAGAAGAGAGCATTTCCAAGGTCTAGGAGCATTGATTCTTGTCCAAGAGCTTGAGAAGAGGTAAAACTCTCTATCCTAACTTGTAACGACCCGATTTCTACCCTTGAAATTTTTTTCTCATTTTAATTCAATTCCATTCAATCACTCATAACTCACATTACCATTTTAATATCCTTACTTCAAAATCTTATTTCCCCTCCTCACACTCAATCCATGAATCAATAACCACATACATAATCACCATTCTACTTTAGTTTCTCAATTATCACTCTTTAAACACTTTTTAACATAAGATATACCATACGACTTATATTGCGGAAAAACATAATTCATTCATTATTATTCCCCATGGGTACTAAGATCCCAAAAGTTATAATACTCCAAATATAACAATACCCATGGTTACGAATACCCAAATAAATGTTAGCCATGGTTACAATCATTCAAATCCACAAGTAGTCATTTAAAGTACAAAAACGCAAATAGTGAATCCAACATCTAAAGCTCCTAAAGCTCCCGAACTAGCATACTCCATTCATCTATTTACCTGCAATGGGATTATCAATGACAAAAGTAAAAACCACACAAAGGAGTAAGTCGTTAATTCAATAAACGTCATTATAAGATAATCCACATTAGAAAAGGGTTAGTATACCATTTTCGAAATTCATTTTGTCTTGCTGCATAACTTGAGCCAAAGTCGCTACACCCCTCAGGGTTAGCTAAAAGCAGAATCTCGTTTCTCTTAAAACAAATCACGCTTATATACTCAAGCCAGAGTTTACGCTTCTATACTCAAGCCAGAGTCGCTAACCATTCATGGTTGGCTAAAACATATTTTCCTTTCATCGATCTCCTCATAAATCATTTTCATGCTTCTATACTCAAGCCAGAGTGTATGCTTCTATACTCAAGCCAGAGTGTATGCTTCTATACTAAAGCCAGAGTGTATGCTTCTATACCCAAGCCAGAGTGTACGCTTTTATACTCAAGCCAGAGTGTATGCTTCTATACTCAAGCCAGAGTGTACGCTTCTATACTCAAGCCAGAGTGTACGCTTCTATACTCAAGCCAGAGTTTACGCTTCTATACTCAAGCCAGAGTCGCTAACCATTCATGGTCGGCTAAAACATATTTTCCTTTCATCGATCTCCTCATAAATCATTTTCATGCTTCTATACTCAAGCCAGAGTGTATGCTTCTATACTCAAGCCAGAGTGTATGCTTCTATACTAAAGCCAGAGTGTATGCTTCTATACCCAAGCCAGAGTGTATGCTTCTATACCCAAGCCAGAGTGTACGCTTTTATACTCAAGCCAGAGTGTATGCTTCTATACTCAAGCCAGAGTGTACGCTTCTATACTCAAGCCAGAGTGTACGCTTCTATACTCAAGCCAGAGTGTACGCTTCTATACTCAAGCCAGAGTGTACGCTTCTATACTCAAGCCAGAGTCGCTAACCATTCTATGGTCAGCTAAAAATATATTTTTCCTTTCATCGATTTGCCATCAATCATTTCCCGTAAATCCACGCCATCTTTAATATAAACACTCCATATATGTTTATACTAAATACGTAATTCACAATATAATTATGGCATAACCAGTAATTACACACATTTTTCATTTTCGTAACCTTACGCCTACTTTAATATAAAGACACCCATATATGTTTATACTAAATGCGTAATTTACAACTCAATCATTTCATAACCAGAAAATACCAACATTTTCCTTTTCCGTAAATCTACGCCTTCTTTAATATAAACATACCCAAATATGTTTATACTAAATGCGTAATTTACAACTTAGTCTTTGCATTTCCAGAAAATACACATTTTCTATTTCAAATGCAAAATTAAAGACTTATCCTTACCTCGGTGCATGTTGGGGTTCGATTTGCGATTAACTTTACCAGTTTCCTCCACGATCTCCTCCAACCTTAGGATCTCTTCTCATTCCCACCAATAACAACAATGTTAGTCATTTATTCAAAATAATACATAAATGACTCATATTTCATCATCAAACATACCAGGGATTCACATATTTTCAATATTTCCAAAACTACTTCAATACAAGTTCCTAAATATCAAAACATACATGTTCATCTCATATAACAACATCAAAGCACAACTCATTATCCACATCTAACATTTCATCTCTTTCTCTTTATACTCATATTCATATTTTGGGGGTTTTTGGGGTTTTTGATGAATAACCCATAAAAACTTTCCATTCATCAAATACCAACTCTAAACCAAGAGTTTACAAGATAAAAACAACATAAAACGAACCATAACTCTAAAGGATGAGTTTCCATGGTTTCTCATGTTTTGAAATTAGATCCAACATACCCAAAACAAGTTAGAGAGGAAGAAGAAGAGTAAGAAGCAAGAGGTTTACCTCTTCTCAAGCTCTAAGATGAGTCCTAAGGCTCCTTGCTCTTGAAAAGCTCCCTTCTCTCTCTTCTCTTCAAGTTCTAACCCTAAAATGTGTTTGGGGTTTCTATTTTTAAAGAGCATTCGTTGGGTTCTCGCTCAAGCGAGCCCATTATCGCTCAAGCGAGAATCTCACAGTGAGCAATTCTCGCTCAGCGAATAGATGTAATCGATTACATAAGTTAAAAATGCACATATTTGATGCTTTTATCAGCATGTAATCGATTACCAGGACTGTGTAATCGATTACATCATGTAAAATACACATCTGATGCTTTTATCAGCATGTAATCGATTACCAGGACTGTGTAATCGATTACATCATGTAAAATACACATATCTGATGCTTTTATCAGCATGTAATCGATTACCAGGACTGTGTCAGGTGATCCTTTCTCGCTCAGGCGAGAATCTCTCGCTCAAGCGAGACTTCCAGGACTGATACTCTAATTTTTAAAGACTAAAATTCGGGGTGTTACATAACTCTCTTCTTCTCTTGAGAACCCATTTTTGGTATTATGGATCTCTTCTCAAAGTGTGTAAAACCATGGAAACTCTCTCTTTCGAGTTATGGTTCATTTTATGTCGTTTGTACCTTGTAAACTCTTGGTTTTGAGTTAGTATTCCAAGAATGTAAAGGGGTTTGTGGGTTGACTCATGGAAACCCAAAACCCTAGAGAGAGAAAATGAGGATAGAGAGGAAAGATGGTTAAAATGCTAGAGGTAGAAGATGAGTTGTTTTACAATGTTAAAATATGAGATGATATGTATGCTTTAGATGGTTGAAAACTCTTAAGGAAAGTAGTATGAAACCATTGAGACTATGATAAATATCTTGTATGTTTAAATGATGCAATAAAAGTTATTTATTTGTTATTTGGAATGAATGACTAACATTGTGTTATGTGGTGGGAATGAGGAAAGATCCTTAGTTTGGAGGTGGTGCCGGTGGTGAAAGTGTGCATGTCAAGAGGAACACTTTGGAAAGCTCTCCTTATATGACTTGGTTTTGATGAGGACAACTTGTGATAACATGAGCTTGAAGATCATCAACAAATCAACATGCTTAAGCCTTCCGATTGGTATCTTGCTTAGACTAGATTAGTTTAGGTTGAGTCCAAGGCTTAAGTCACCTAATACATATCTCAATTGCATAAATCTTTTAAATCTTTTTCATCTTGAGATATGTCATTCATAATATGTTCATGCATCATATAAATACATGTACATGTGCATTCTAGGCATAATCTAAGTATTAAACATGTATGAATTTAAGTGCATAACATATTTGAAGTTTTTACACATGAAAGTGTGCTGTTAATCGATTACCACTTGGCTTAATCGATTAATCTAACTGTTTGCACAGTGTAATCGATTACAACAAATGTCAATCGATTAATCTAACATTTTTGTGAAGCTTAATCGATTAAAGCTGTCGTTAATCGATTAACTGGGCTTTTATTTCAATTCTTTATAAACTGCATTTTCAGAATTGATCTCATAAGTTGCATGTTAATTTTTTAGAGAGTTAGAGCATATTTTCGTGTTAATTGTTGCATCTAGTTGTAAATGCATTTGTGAGCTTAGAAAAGAGAGAATTCTATGCTTTAGGATTGAGTGCTTTTCATGATACATTTCTCATCTTTTCTTGTCACATGTTCTTGCATTTTTACATGATTCTTGATTAGATGCTTACACATAATGCATTCTGTTTTTTTCACTAATACATTTTTCATACTGCATGAGCTTGTATTAGGTGATTAGAGTAAAGCCTTATCTTGTTAGATATAAGTCTTGTTATAGCTTAAATTTACTCTGTATTGTTTTGTTTGAAAAAGTGTTGTAATTGTGGGAATCTCAAGGTGTCATATCACCAAGAGATTGAGTGTGTCTTCACTGAGTTTTAGACTTAGGGATAAGTAAAGAACAAGGTTCTTGGCTGGGGCTACGCCGAAAGAAAGGTTTTCTTTGTCGGTAGGAAGGGAGTCAAACCATAGAATAGGTTTCTTTTTATCTTGTAAGTGTCTAATTGTTGTAATTGGATAGTGTGTATGTAATTAACATTCATTCAATTATAGTGAAGAAAAATCTCCCAAATCAGCCGGGAGGCCTGGATGTAGTTTGCGGTGGACAAGCAAACGAACCAGGATAAAATTCTTGTTGCAGGACTTTTTCTATCTCTATCTCTTTATTGCATTTGATCGATTAATTTGTTAAGTAGATTTAATTGATAATCTGTGTCTATACTGTCTTACTTGTACTCTGATAATATTCTGTAAGCCTGGTATAATCGTTTCATTATCAATTAATTGTCGAGCAAGAAACTGTACTTGCATTTGCTTACTGTCTTGGTTTAATCGATTAAGTGTGGTGTGTTAATCGATTACTTCAATCTGTTAATCGATTAAGTGGACTGTGTTGAAAGTGTTAATCGATTACCCTGTTCTGTTAATCGATTAATCAAGGTGTTTTTCAGCATTAAGTGTTGTTTTCGAAAAGCGGACATTCTAACCGCTACACCTATTCAACCCCCCCCCCCCCCCTTCTAGGTGTATTGTAACCACTGATACCTAACAAGTGGTATCAGAGCTAGTGCGAAGTGCTAGCTCAACCGCGTATTCGTGATCCTTAGGGAAAAACGAATGGGTTCGTCAAACCCATTTGGTGGTGATGGTTCATCCATTAATCGACCACCTATATTCAGTGGTGAAGGGTATGCCTACTGGAAAGTCCGCATGCAAATTTTTATTGAAGCCATAGACTCGGATATTTGGGAATCCGTAGTCAACGGCCCTTTCGTTCCACAACATCTTGTGGACAATGAACCTAAAGACAAGCCTAAAAGTCTATGGACCGATGATGAGCGCAAAAAGGTGCAGCATAATCTACGCGCCAAAAATATCATCACATCGGCCCTATCCTATGATGAGTTCTTTAGAGTATCGCAGTGCCAAAATGCAAAAGAAATGTGGGACACTTTACAAGTGACTCATGAAGGCACTAGCGAAGTCAAGCGCGCTAGATTAAATGCGCTTACCCATGAGTATGAGTTATTTCGCATGTTACCTAGTGAATCAATCTGTGATATGCAAAAGCGATTTACTCATATTGTTAATCATTTAGTTGCTCTAGATAAATCTTTTGCCAGAGGTGAACTAACTAATAAAGTTTTACGTTGTCTTGACAGGAAATGGCAACCAAAAGTAACTGCAATTGTTGAATCCAAAGATTTGGACTCTATGCCTCTAGCTACTTTATTTGGAAAACTTCAAGAGCACGAAATGGAATTGGGGCGCTTGACTATGCATGAAGATTCAGATCGGAAAAAGAAAAACATCACATTAAAGGCCACGACCTCCAAATCAAAAGAAGATAAAGATGATGATGAATCTGACTCCGATCTAGATGATGAAACTATGAATCTCCTTGTTCGCAAATTTAGCAAATTCATCAAAATAAAAGGAGGATTCAAAAAGTTTCAGAAGAAAGAAGCGAAAGAGTCAACCAACAAAGGCAAGAACAACAAAGATCGCTTCACTTGCCATGAGTGTGGAAAAGCCGGACATATGAGATTTCAATGTCCTACCTATCTGAAAAAGGTTGATTCAGAGAAGAGCACTCCCAGGGAATTCAAATCCAAGAAAGCTTACATTGTATGGGATGTACCTGAGGAGGAAACAACATCAAGCACTTCTAGTGAGGAGGAGTCAGCGAAGTTGTGTCTGATGGTCAGATCTGACAACAATGGCAACTCAGACTCACACGAGGATAATGATGAGGTATATTCTGACACCTCATCCACTTCGGATGACTTACCCTCTTATGAAGTTTTATATAATGCTTATGTTGAGTTACATGAGGAATTAAAGAAATTGGCTAGAATAAATGTTGATAAGAAAAGGGAAATCCTTAGAAATGAAAAGAAACTAAGCCAATTACAAAAAGAATTAGATGAATTAAAATTAGAAAATGAAACTTTAGATCTCATCTATTCTTGTAACACATGTGACTGCTCTGCTGATAATTTATGTCAAAAGCCTGTATGTGAGACTTGCGAGATTTTGCAAGAAGACAATCTTAAACTAAAAGAAAAACTCGAACGTCTCACAAACAGTAAACAGCAATTAGACACTCTGCTCAGTCAAACAAGAAACGTTGGTGATCGTACTGGTCTAGGTTATACTCGCTCTGCTAAAAACAAGAGACCATATAGAAAACCTGTAGTTAATACTAAGGATAAAAATCGTAGGCGCTCTCCTACTTGTTTTTATTGTAATACGTATGGTCATACTTCTTATTCTTGTTACATTAGAAAATATGATATACCTAGCGGGGCTTATGTATGGATAAAGAAGGGAGATAATTCCCTAATCACTAACAGAAAAGGACCCAACATAATTTGGGTACCTGAGAAAAGCAGGTGATCTATTTTGCAGGTATGTCTTCGAACACAAGGACAAAAATGGTACTTAGACAGTGGATGTTCGAGACATATGACAGGTGACAGATCAAATTTCCTGGATCTATCACTTAAAGGAAAAGGATACGTCACGTACGGAGACAACAATAAGGGAAAGATACTTGGCACCGGAACAGTTGGTAACTCATCTCATACTCAAATTGAAAATGTTCTGTATGTTGAAGGACTAGAACATAATCTTCTAAGTATAAGTCAACTCTGTGACAAAGGTAATCGAGTATCTTTTGATTCTGACTGTTGCATCATTCGTGACATTTTATCTAATAATGTTAAATTTGTTGGTCATCGTATAAATAATATTTACATGGTTAACTTGGATGATGTCACCACATTATTTTCAAAATGTTTCATTTCTAAAGAAGATGACATCTGGCTCTGGCACAGACGCGTTGCACACATCCATATAAAACATCTAGATAAATTGTCATCAAACCAACTAGTTGAAGGGCTACCAAAACTAAATTTCAAAACTAAAGAGATTTGTGACACTTGTCAAAAGTGTAAACAAACCAAAAACTCTTTTAAAAACAAAAATGTGATATCCACTTCAAGACCTTTGGAGTTACTCCATATGGACTTGTTTGGACCATCACAAATCATGAGTTTTGGTGGTAGCTACTATGCTTTAGTTATTGTTGATGATTTCTCTCGTTTTACATGGACATTATTTTTATCTGCTAAAAGCGACGCTTTCAACTCTTTTAAAAATCTTGCCAAGCAAATCCAAAACCAATTTAACCTGAAAATAGTATATATACGAAGTGATCACGGGGGAGAATTTGAGAACTTTCAGTTCGACAAATTCTGTGATAAGCACGGCATTATGCATCAGTTCTCTGCTCCTCGCACTCCACAACAAAATGGAGTTGTTGAAAGGAAAAATCGTGTGCTAGAAGAATTAGCGAGAACCATGCTTAATGAAAGTAATACCCCTAAATATTTCTGGGCAGATGCAGTTCATACTGCATGCTATGTTATAAATCGAGTATTGTTAAGGCCTAATTTGAATAAAACTCCTTATGAACTATTAAAAGGCCGTAAACCAAACATATCCCATCTTCACGCTTTCGGTTGCAAATGTTTTATATTAAATAATGGAAAGCGGGCTTTAGGAAAATTTGATTCAAAAGCCGATGAGGGAATATTTTTGGGATATTCGATTCATAGCAAAGCGTTCAGAATCTTTAATAAGTATTCTATGCAAGTTGAAGAGTCTATCCATGTACAGTTTGATGAATCTTCTCCAAAAGAGAAGAGAAAGGTTGTTTCTGATGATGTTGCAGGTGCTTTGGAAGAAGCATACTCAAAGAACATGGATAATGTAGAAGCAGCCGATGAAGAACGTCAAAACAAATCTCAGGAGCATTCAGATATGCCAGTTGTGTGGAAAACCAAGAAAGCTCACCCGATCGATAAAGTAATAGGTGACATATCTACGGGAGTGGTAACCCGTAGTTCCTTACGAAACTTCTGTAATTTCGTAGCTTTTGTTTCTCAAATTGAGCCTAAGACCATTGATGAGGCCATTGAGGATGTGCACTGGGGTATAGCTATGCAAGAAGAGCTAAACCAGTTCGAACGCAATAATGTTTGGGACTTGGTCCCTAAACCTAAAGATCATCCTGTGATTGGTACTCGATGGGTCTTCAGAAACAAGCTTGATGAATCAGGCTTGATCATTCGAAATAAAGCACGCTTGGTGGCCCAAGGCTACAACCAGGAGGAAGGTATCGATTATGACGAAACCTATGCTCCTGTAGCCAGATTAGAGGCCATCAGGATGCTACTTTCCTTTGCATCGATTATGAACTTCAAATTATTTCAGATGGACGTAAAAAGCGCCTTCTTGAATGGCTATATTCAAGAAGAAGTTTATGTTAACCAACCGCCTGGTTTTGAAAATTTTAAATATCCGAACCATGTTTATAAACTTAAAAAGGCACTCTATGGTCTCAAACAAGCTCCTAGAGCTTGGTATGATAGACTTAGTACCTTTCTTTTAGAAAAAGGGTTCGAAAGAGGCTTGGTTGACACAACGCTTTTTATTCGTAAATCAGAAAACTCTGTATTACTTGTGCAAATATATGTAGATGACATAATTTTTGGATCTACTAATGATATTTTGTGTAAGGATTTTTCTGAGATGATGCAGGGGGAGTTCGAAATGTCTATGATGGGAGAACTTACGTTCTTTCTAGGACTTCAGATAAAGCAACTAGAAAGTGGTATTTTCATCCATCAGACAAAATATTGCAAAGAACTGCTCAAGAAATTTGAGATGAACAATTGTAAGGAAGCTTCCACTCCTATGGCATCTGCTTGCTACCTAGATAAGGACGAAAAGGGAAAAACTATAGAGGTAACAAAGTATCGAGGAATTATTGGGTCTTTACTTTACTTAACTGCAAGTAGGCCTGATATCATGTTTAGTGTATGCATGTGTGCTAGATTTCAATCATCTCCTAAAGAATCACATCTTACAACTGTTAAAAGAATCATGAGATACTTAAAAGGAACAACTAACATGGGATTATGGTATCCTCGGGATGCCTCATTATCCTTGGTAGGTTATTCCGATTCCGATTTCGCCGGATGTAAATTGGATCGGAAAAGCACTAGTGGTACTTGTCACTTGTTGGGGAGTTCATTAGTAGCATGGCATAGCAAAAAGCAAGCTTGTGTTGCTTTGTCCACCGCCGAAGCGGAATACATTGCCGCTGGTGTATGTTGCGCTCAAATCCTCTGGATGAAGCAGCAACTCAAGGACTATGGTCTTAATATTGAAAAGATCCCTATTAAATGCGATAACACAAGTGCCATAAACCTTTCCAAGAATCCCGTCTTGCATTCTAGAACTAAGCATATAGAGATTAGAAATCATTTTCTGCGTGATCATGTACAAAAAGGTGATTGCGTTCTTGAATTTGTTGAAACTTCTAAACAATTAGCTGATATTTTCACCAAGCCCCTTCCCAGGGATACTTTCTTTGTTCTAAGGAGAGAACTTGGAATTCTTGATGAACAATATCTTGATTAAAATTGTTTAGGTGTTTACATTATCGTCTAGTTTCTCTATGTCTTTGTTTCTTTAGTTGTTCGATATTTGCTTTATTGCCAAGGTATATCTCTTGATTATTTTTTTTTGTGATTCTGAATGTTTAAATAAATCTGTCACATTGTATGCCAAAGCCTTAAGAAGTTGAAACCATTTTACTGCCTGAAAAAATTTTTTTACTATGCGTAATCGATTAAATATTAAATTAATCGATTACCTGGGCATCAGTTGCTTTAAAATTCGAAATTCTATTATAAGTAATCGATTACATTTTCACTTAATCGATTACATGGGCATCAGTTCTTTCAAAAATTCGAAATTTCACACTGATTAATCGATTAACCCTGCCCGTTAATCGATTAAAACCAGTTTTATAAAGGCAAACAGTAGCTCGGTTTCACACTTTTTTCTGGTTTTCTCACTTTCTCTTTTCTGCTTTGAGATCCTAAATCTATAACACAACAAATCCAAAGTGCATCAAAAGTAGAAACACCTATTCCTAACCCTCTTAAAACCATCAAGGAATCATCTCTTTTCATCCTCATTATATCACATCCCCAAGGTTCCACTAAACATAACCTAGGTTAGGTTTGCCTACACCCATATTTGACCTCTCACTGCCATTTTCGGTTTCTGCCACATTATGGAGCAAAGTCGTCCTAAAAGGGTCAAACCATCAGCCACTCGTGTAAGAAGACGAGAAGTCGGTTCGCCTTCCGCTCGGGACCGTGGTGACCCCTACTATTCACTCATTCTGCAAGAAACCCGTATGGCGAAATTTCAAGGTCGGAAACCTACATATATACGGTATGTTGACTTAACTTGGTTAGAGGAACAGAACTTTAGCTTCCCGCATGACATGGAAGCTCAGGGAACTATTCAGTTCATGGAATTAAAGGGACAAGTCTACCCTGCTCTCGTTAGGGAATTCTATGCTAATTTTAGATATAAGGATGGAAAATATTGGTCAATGATTTCTGGAAATTTGTTTGAACTCAACGATGAAATTTTCATGAATGTTGGTGGTTTATCTTCTTCTGGATATAGTATAGGAGATTGTTCCTGGGTAAAGGAAAATTTTGATCCTACTGAAGTCTATAAGTCTTTTCTAAGAGGCCCTCATTTATACATTCAGGGTCAACTGACCAAAGCTGGGTCACTTTCTGTTGAGAACAGGCTGCTACACTACATTATTGCTTACATCTTAGTACAGAGGAACACAAATCATGCACAGCCTACTGTGAATGATTTACGTTTCATGTATGCAGTGAAGAATAATGTGATGATAAATTGGCCTGAGGAGATCTTGAAAATTATGAACAGTGTATCTTTATCTCAGTCGAAGCTGCTTCCCTACAGTATCTTCATATCACGCATCGTTGACTATTTGCGCATTGACGTTTCCGATACTATCATTGTTGAATATACCGACAAGGATCATCTGGTTGGTGAAAGCCTCATACATAAGATGGGTATATACAAGTATGGTAGTACTTGGCAATACCAAGAGGACTACACCACTTTTGGTCTGGATTTATCTGATGATGATAATCAGGATAGCACAGATAATCAGCATGCTACAGCTCAGGGGGAGCCTTCTGGATCAGCACCTCAGAACTCTGCTTTTGGATTCGATCAGTTGGAAGCTATGGAGCAACGGCTTAACAACCGTATGGATCTTCACTTCCAAGGACTAAAAGACTCATACTTTGCTGGTATGGAACAGTATGAGGAGCGACAAACTGTGTATTCGGATAACCAATTTCGGGAGTTGAGGAATCTGATTCAATCTACCGCTGAAGCTCAGAATGCCTTGTTTTGTTCAGAATTTCAGAAGCTATCTATGCTTATCAGGGGAGATCAGAACATTGTCACTTCTGCTGATCACACTGACGATCCTCATCCTCCACCTCAACCTTAGTTTAGAAGACTTTAGACCTAGGATATCTTACCTTAGGTTTATTTCTTCTTTTTGGCACTCTTTGGATTTAGATACTGTTATGGATTCTAGTATTTCTGTTGCGTGCCTCTTTTATGTTGTTAATTGACATTTTCTGGTTTATCTGGCTGCTAAACATTGTTACTCTTTATGCTATTTTATAATTATGTCAAATAGCCTACTATGTTTATGTGTATGGTTCTTGATCGTATGAGATTTTTTGCCTTGATATGGTTCATCTCGTATGCCGTTCACTTCACTTGTTTGGCTATTTCTGTTGTATAAACTTGCGCACTTGTTTAATCCTCTTTAATGTAAAACAGGTTAATTGTTATATCCCAATATTAACTCATTAACTGTGTTTTATGCATTACTCATATCTCTGCCTCTTCTTTGACCTGGGTTATCTTTTTGATAATGTCAAAAGGGGGAGAAAGGTTGTTTTGTTGTTTTCTGACTGTGCAGGTTGATCGTAATAACAGCTTCCGATATTTGCGCATCATATCAACCTTGCCAACACAATCTTCAAGCTATTTACATTTGATGTGGAGTTTGTCATCATCAAAAAGGGGGAGATTGAAAGTGTGCATGTCAAGAGGAACACTTTGGAAAGCTCTCCTTATATGACTTGGTTTTGATGAGGACAACTTGTGATAACATGAGCTTGAAGATCATCAACAAATCAACATGCTTAAGCCTTCTGATTGGTATCTTGCTTAGACTAGATTAGTTTAGGTTGAGTCCAAGGCTTAAGTCACCTAATACATATCTCAATTGCATAAATCTTTTAAATCTTTTTCATCTTGAGATATGTCATTCATAATATGTTCATGCATCATATAAATACATGTACATGTGCATTCTAGGCATAATCTAAGTATTAAACATGTATGAATTTAAGTGCATAACATATTTGAAGTTTTTACACATGAAAGTGTGCTGTTAATCGATTACCACTTGGCTTAATCGATTAATCTAACTGTTTGCACAGTGTAATCGATTACAACAAATGTCAATCGATTAATCTAACATTTTTGTGAAGCTTAATCGATTAAAGCTGTCGTTAATCGATTAACTGGGCTTTTATTTCAATTCTTTATAAACTGCATTTTCAGAATTGATCTCATAAGTTGCATGTTAATTTTTTAGAGAGTTAGAGCATATTTTCGTGTTAATTGTTGCATCTAGTTGTAAATGCATTTGTGAGCTTAGAAAAGAGAGAATTCTATGCTTTAGGATTGAGTGCTTTTCATGATACATTTCTCATCTTTTCTTGTCACATGTTCTTGCATTTTTACATGATTCTTGATTAGATGCTTACACATAATGCATTCTGTTTTTTTCACTAATACATTTTTCATACTGCATGAGCTTGTATTAGGTGATTAGAGTAAAGCCTTATCTTGTTAGATATAAGTCTTGTTATAGCTTAAATTTACTCTGTATTGTTTTGTTTGAAAAAGTGTTGTAATTGTGGGAATCTCAAGGTGTCATATCACCAAGAGATTGAGTGTGTCTTCACTGAGTGTTAGACTTAGGGATAAGTAAAGAACAAGGTTCTTGGTTGGGGCTACGCCGAAAGAAAGGTTTTCTTTGTCGGTAGGAAGGGAGTCAAACCATAGAATAGGTTTCTTTTTATCTTGTAAGTGTCTAATTGTTGTAATTGGATAGTGTGTATGTAATTAACATTCATTCAATTATAGTGAAGAAAAATCTCCCAAATCAGCCGGGAGGCCTGGATGTAGTTTGCGGTGGACAAGCAAACGAACCAGGATAAAATTCTTGTTGCAGGACTTTTTCTATCTCTATCTCTTTATTGCATTTGATCGATTAATTTGTTAAGTAGATTTAATTGATAATCTGTGTCTATACTGTCTTACTTGTACTCTGATAATATTCTGTAAGCCTGGTATAATCGTTTCATTATCAATTAATTGTCGAGCAAGAAACTGTACTTGCATTTGCTTACTGTCTCGGTTTAATCGATTAAGTGTGGTGTGTTAATCGATTACTTCAATCTGTTAATCGATTAAGTGGACTGTGTTGAAAGTGTTAATCGATTACCCTGTTCTGTTAATCGATTAATCAAGGTGTTTTTCAGCATTAAGTGTTGTTTTCGAAAAGCGGACATTCTAACCGCTACACCTATTCAACCCCCCCCCCCCCCCCCTTCTAGGTGTATTGTAACCACTGATACCTAACAGGTGGAACTTACGAAGTCACCAAAAACCAAACCCAACACTCACTGAGGTAAGGATAAGTCTTTAATTTATGCATTATGTTGGAAAATGCGTGGACTTTCTGTTATGGACGATGGATAAAAATGTGAATCACTTAATCATTATGAATATATATGGGTATGTTGATAATGGTTAGAGGTGAATTTACGGTTTACTTATTGGGGGAGTACCAATAGAAATAAGACTCAAAAATGAAATCATGAAATAATTGTAAGTCACTTTGTAGTTACAAGCATATACGTTATGTTGTAATGATGTCGGGTGCATTTATTGACTATTTATTGGGGGGGTACCAATGGAAATAAGACTCGGAATAAAGCAATAATTGTAAGTCACTTTGTAGTTACAAGCATATACGTTATGTTGTAATGATGTCGGGTGCATTTATTGACTATTTATTGGGGGAGTACCAATGGAAATAAGACTCAGATAATACAATAAACTTGAGTCACTTTGTAGTTACAGGCATAAACGTTATGCTGTAATGATGTCGGGTGCGTTTATTGTCTCTTTATAGGGGGAGTACCAATTGAAATAAGACTCGAAATATAAAGTAATAAATGGTAAATCACTTAGTCACTAAATATATGTATGGGTATGTTTGTAGTGATGATGGGTGTATTTATGGTTTATATATATATATATATATATATATATATATATATATATTATATGTATGTAACATGATCCCTACTTATTTTAGAAATATTTCCATGTCTAGTATGGGAGAAGAGTTTGATTGCTGAAAATGAGTTAGGTTTTAAAGTATAATAGAAATAAAGGAAAGAGTCATATATATATATATATATATATATATATATATATTATATGTGTGTATATATATATTATATGTATGTAACATGATCCCTACTTATTTTAGAAATATTTCCATGTCTAGTATGGGAGAAGAGTTTGATTGCTGAAAATGAGTTAAGTTTTAAAGTATAATAGAAATAAAGGAAAGAGTCATATATATATATATATACACATATAAGTATATATATATACATATGTATATATATATATACATGTATATATATATATATGTATATGTATATGTATATATGTATATATGTATATATATATATATATTATATGTATGTAAGATGATCCCTACTTATTTTAGAAATATTTCCATGTCTAATATGGGGGAAGAGTTTGATTGCTGACTATGCTTCAGATTTTTTAGAATTGGGATAAGATTGAAGATTAAATTACATATTTTAGTATAATATTTAATTAAGTATTATTTTCCATTAATTTAATTTTTTTAAATCTAATTCTTATATATTCATTAACTATTGTATTAAAAAATATGTGATTTTATTAACTTTCCAAATTTTGCCAACTTTTTAGACGGATGCAATATTGACAGCTTTCATTGACAGCTTTCCTAAAAATTGAAATTATTGTTTTATAAATTTAGTTCCTAAAACATTTATATAATCACTATATCAAATTAACATTTTAAACCTTTGTGATTTACTGGTTATTTTGTTCGAAGGAGTAACCTAATAACCACTATAACAAATTAATATTTTCTCTAATTCTTCTGATGATGTACTTATTTTTTAAATTATCATATCTACCAACAAAATTGCCATTGTACCTACTCCTATTTGAAAAGTGATGTCTAAGGGTGAAAACAAGTTATAGTTATGTTAGATTTTGTATTAAATGATGAGACTTATATAACATATAAGAGTTAGAGTTTGGTATGTTTACTTGTTCTAAAAAAATTAAAGTCCAATTTACTTAAATGTCACACATGACTTGTTAGCATATTAAACCTTGTAATTCGATGCTATAAGAATACATATCAGATATCTCCAACCTTATCCTCAATCATGTTTTGATCAAATAAAATTGTGACACTTACTAAATTTGTTTGAGTAGTGGGAGACATACATATTAATTTTTATTAGGTGTCAAAATATTATTGGAATGAGATATGATTAAGACATTTTTTGGGGACATATTATCTTCATTCATGCTCTAAGGTCTTTAAATAGGCCAACAAAAATACCTTTAACTAGGAAACCAGACACACTTTTAAAAAGGTTAATCCCACGTTAACAATTAATATGTATATATATATATATATATATTAAACTTTCATATATAATAATAATATTTATATTAAAATATATAATATAAATATTTTTTATAATATAACTATATATGTTGACCTTTCGGATTTAATATATCTTTTACATAGTCTAAAATTTGACATATTAAACTAAATAGTTTTTTTTTTATAAAAATGGGTTTGGTGTGTGAAAGAAAAGCATGATATAACATGAACTATTATATTTATCGTTGACAATTTGGACCAAATCTATGGGGTCGTTCATAATTGTTGAGCAGACAAGGCATAAAAAATCTTTCCATTAGTCCATAATATTTGTTTCACCATAGGACTTTTCTAACAGACAGAGTAGAATGCCGATAGTCATTTTGATCTTAATTATTAAGTGTTAAATGTTGATTTTTCATTGGACTTGAAGAATATGTAATGTTAAATTATTTGGACTTGAAGAATATGCAATGTTAATTGTTTGAACTTGTACATTAGGTTTAATTTTAAAATACGGTAATCAAATAATGTTTACATTTAATTATTTTTATTTTTAAAATTTCATAGTGAGCGCCCAACACATATATAGGGCAAACATGATAGATATTTCATGCCAAAAAATAAGTATACCATATTCATCCCAATTTAGGTTGTTGGGGATGCTTGAAATATGTTATTAGATTAGTCTCACATCGCCTAATATTGGAATAGAGTAGAGTAATCAATGTTATATATTAGACTCAGATCTCTTGTTGTAATGTGCACTAGATATAAGCACCAAATAGAAACATCTCATTGGCACTTGGGCCCATGGGTGTGCTAGGGTTTGTAATCCTTATTCTTTAATAATATATTGGTAGCCGCTCAGCGCTCCCGGGATATAGGCACAATTGGCCGAACCCCGGTACCAAATTTGTTGCTTCTTATCTTCTATTTATTCTATGCATTATTTGATTGCTTTGTGACCAATGATGCGCAACGATCGCTTCTGCTGCACCAACAATTGGTATCAGAGCCAATTGGTAGATGACTCTTAACCCAAGTGCTAGATAATTGCAAAAGAGGGTGAAGGCATGTTGGTTAGACAAGCCGCGTCAAAGGTACTATGCAAGGATAAAGAAGATGAGTTGAAGGAGAATAAAATATGGCGGAACTGTGGTGGGGGCGATATATGTGTTGATCTAGAATCCTAGAAGTCCATGTATTTGATTAGGATCAAAGTGGAGATAGGGACTCAAGTGTTGAGTTTGACCCTAAGACAGGTGCTGGCTGACTTTGATGCAGGGTGTAACATGGACATTGGCTTTGATCCAAGGTGTAACACGAGCATTGGTAGAGATGCAGGGTGTGACATGGGCATTGGCTTGGATGCAAGGATGTGACACGGGCATTGGTTAGCATTGACGCAAGGTGTGCGTTGTGGGTATCCTTATGGTGGAGTATGATAATTCTTTTGAACTATGACTGTCGAGCTAGGCAATGGTGGTAGCGGTTGAGGCTTTTCAATGAAGCTCCAAGGTTCAGCTTGACTGAGTATTGAAGAAGACGATTGTTGGTGAACTTTTGTGTAGAGGTTCCGTATATCGAAAGACTTCCTAGCAATAGGTGGCTAGGCGGCGTGTTCCATTAAATGGCGGTACGGGAACGTGCACTAAAAGTTTGGAGAGTTAGGCTCTTGGTAACATTGTCAAGGATACTCATAAGGTTTATGCTGAAGGGGAGCAATTTGTTAGATAGAGTTATGCATTGAGAAAAGTGGAGACAGATATTCACTAAGGTGGAGAATCTTGTTTAGATTTCCTAAGGAGCGAGATATTCGTCTATTCCAATCAAGGTGAAGATTGTTGTAACGACCCGATTTTGTACCCTTGAAATTTTTTTTCGTTTAATTTAATTTCATTCAATCACTCATAACTCACATTACCATTTTAATATCCTTACTTCAAAATCTTATTTCCCCTCCTCACACTCAATCCATGAATCAATAACCACATACATAATCATTTTACCTAGAACTTCTCATGAATCATTCTTGGAACTAATCTTATAACCTATTATATTATCATACAATTAATCTTGTAGAAAAACATAATTCATTCATATCATTCCCTATGAGTACTAAGACCTCAAAGGTTCTGATCCTCCAAAATAACATTACGCATGGTTACAAATATCCATATAATGGTTAGTCATGATTACAATCATTTAAATCCGCAGGTAATCATTTAGAATACGAAAAACATAAATAGTGAATCCAAAGTCTAAAGCTCCTAAAGCTCCCGACCTGACATACTTCATTCGTCTATTTACCTGCAATGGGATTATCAATGACAAAAGTACAAAACACACAAAGGAGTAAGTCATTAATTCAATAAACGTCATTATAAGATAATCCACATTAGAAAAATGAGTTAATAAACCATTTGTTTTATAAATTCATTTTGTGCTACATTACTTGAGCCAAAGTTTTGCTACATAGCTTGAGCCAAAGCGTTGCTACATAACTTGAGCCAAAGTATTGCTACATAACTTGAGCCAAAGTTTTGCTACATAGCTTGAGCCAAAGCATTGCTACATAACTTGAGCCAAAGCATTGCTACATAGCTTGAGCCAAAGCATTGCTACATAACTTGAGCCAAAGTATTGCTACATAACTTGAGCCAAAGTGTTGCTACATAACTTGAGCCAAAGTGTTGCTACATAGCTTGAGCCAAAGCATTGCTACATAACTTGAGCCAAAGTATTGCTTCATAACTTGAGCCAAAGTGTTGCTACATAACTTGAGCCAAAGTGTTGCTACATAACTTGAGCCAAAGTGTTGCTACATAACTTGAGCCAAAGTCGCTAACCATTTATGGTCGGCTAAAAATATGTTTTCTTTTCATTGATTTCACTATCAACCATTTCCTGTAAATCCACGCCATCTTTAGTATAAACACACCCATATATGTTTATACTAAACACGTGATTCACAATATAATTATTGCATGATCAGAAATACACACGTTTTCCATCTTCCGTAAATCTACGCCTACTTTAGTATAAACACACCCATATATGTTTATAGTAAATGCGTAATTCACAACTCAATCATTGCATAACCAGAAAATACTTACATTTTCTATTCCAAATGCACAATTAAAGACTTATCCTTACCTTGGTGAGTATTGGGGTTCGGTTCTTGGCAACTTCTCGAATTCTACCAACAGCACCTCCAACCTTAGAATCTCTCTCTTCGCATCCCACCACATAACACAATGTTAGTTATTTATTCCAAATATTACATAAACAACTTATTTTGCATCATTTAATCATACAAAATATTCATCATCAATATTCAACCATCTAAAACATGCATAACATCTCATATTTCAATATTTGGGGGTAAACTCATCTTCTACCTCTAACATTTTACTCATTCTCTCCTTTTACCACATTTTCACTTTTAGGGTTTTTGGGGTTTTCATGAATCAACCCACAACCTTTTCCATTCTTGAGATACTATCTCTAAACCAAGAGTTTACAAGATAAAAACAACATAAAACGAACCATAACTCTAACGGATGAGTTTCCATGATTTCTCATGTTATGAAAATAAATCCAACATACCCAAAACAAGTTAGAGAGGAAGAAGAAGAGTTAGGAACAAGAGGTTTACCTCTTCTCAAGCTCTAAGATGAGTCCTAAGGCTCCTTGCTCTTGAAAAGCTCTCCTCTCTCTCTTCTCTTCGAAGTTCTAACCTAAAAATGTGTTTGGGTTTCTGTTTTAAAGAGGTGTCGTCGGGTTGTAATCGATTACCAACATTGTGTAATCGATTACAACGTGAAAAATGCGCATATCTGATGCTTTTAATACTATGTAATCGATTACCAGGAGTGTGTAATCGATTACACTGTGTCAGATGCACATATATGATGCTTTTAATACGATGTAATTGATTACCAGAAATGCGTAATCGATTACCAGCAATGTGTAATCGATTACCAGAAATGTGTAATCGATTACCAGAAATGTGTAATCGATTACCAGCAATGTGTAATCGATTACCAGCAATGTGTAATCGATTACCAGAAATGTGTAATCGATTACATTGTGTCAGATGCACATATCTGATGCTTTTAATACGATGTAATCGATTACCAGCAAAGTGTAATCGATTACCAGCAGTGTGTAATCGATTACCAGCAGAGTGTAATCGATTACCAGCAGAGTGTAATCGATTACACTGTGTCAGATGCACATATCTGATGCTTTTAATACGATGTAATCGATTACCAGCAGAGTGTAATCGATTACCAGAAGAGTGTAATCGATTACACTGTGTCAACAGCCCAAAATTGCCATTTCTCGCCCAGGCGAGAATCCTCCCGTATAGTCCAGGATTTCACCCTCCCAGCTGATCCTTTTTCGCTCAGGCGAGAATCTCTCGATCAAGCGAGGCTTCCAAGACTGATACTATATTTTTAAAGATTAAAATTTGGGGTGTTACAATCCTCCCCCTCTTATAAGAATTTTCGTCCCCGAAAATTAAACATACCTCGGAAAATAAAATCATCACCTAGACCTTAGGCACAAGAATATTCATCCAAAATCATAATTCGATTCTCTAATCCATTAAGATTACTTAATCAGTCACTAAGGGCATACACCACTAAATCATGATATCACCAAACCAATTCATGAACTAACTCCTCAATGTCCAAATGTTAAGATCTCAGCCTTTAATAACTCGAGTGCCGTGGGAACTAATCCATAATTCAGACTAAAGATTTTTTTTTTATATCCATCAAGAACCATAGATCTCTAACACCTATCCATCTATCAATCCTAACATACGTTAAGAATCCCGATAACACTCTCGAACTTCAGTGAATGGGGAACTCCTGATCCCATATCTATCTAAATGCATCTTTTAACATCCATCATACACTAGCTAGTCTCATCTCCACTCGAGACTCTAGCACAATTTCATTTTACTAGATCCACAAAATACTTACACAATAGAATTCTTAGTGTCTCATCCATTGTACACAATCAAACTATCCAGTAATTGTCTAATTACATAAAATATTTCTACCATCAAATTTTATCGTCTAAAGAAATTACCGATTTCTAGCCTCCACTGAAACTATAAAACCATTGATTCACACCAAAACTAGGTATTCTGTTACCAATCGACAAGCACAAGTCGACCAACACTCAAACCTACAACTTGCGTTCGGTTTGGTCACCCCAATTCCGTCAGTAAATATAAACTTATTAACCCACTCGCATTATGTCCAGAAATACATGGGCGTCTCATATCACTAAACTTTTAACAACCTCATACTTATTCCGATATGGTTGCTAAAATTTCGGAATTCTTCAACATGATACTAAATCATTAATTAGGCACAAGCTAAGTTTTCCCAAAAATGATTTTCGAAAGCGGTTTGAATCCACGACTCATGGCAACCACGTCGTGAAACAAGGTTCGCACGCTCATTTCGACACAACCCAAAACTTCTTCTCTCCTATGGTTACACCACACCCATACACCGCAATTACTGACGTTCACGAAACAACAACAACTTTTGCCGGTACACATTAAACGCAGACAATTTCGGATCACCACCACTATTTCATGCGTTGCCAATGTCCTACCGCAAAAGAACCGGTCATTCGAGACCAAAAGTTTCACGTCTATTCCATTGCATTCATCACATTGGCGGGGTAAGTAACTTAACTAGCCTCTTTTCTCGACTATCATTATAAGTCTTACCCTTTTGCACCCATATACATATCAATACAACTAGATCTTACTTCTTCACCTCAACAAGTACACACAGTTAAACATAACACAATTTGCTGATCGCTAGTCCATTTCCAGGATTAAATCCAACTGGGACATCATCGCGCATATCAACACTATAGTAAAGGTTCTACCATTTACCCCAACCGTACACTGAGACACTCCCGATCCAAAATAAGTTTTTTTTTTTTTTTGTTTTTTTTTTTTTAGGTTCAACATCCCCGCACATAGCTTGGTGTTCAATACCAATATACATTTGTTACGGCGGGTACTCATCTTTAACAAAAAAATAAATTTCATAGACCAGAAGCTTCATACACAAGAATCAAAAATAACTTTTTCATACTTAATCGATTTTAGGGTACCAACCATAGGTCACCTCAAAATGATAACACATCTTATTAGTCAACATCCATGTAAACACATTAGTCGCAAGGACCTTTAGGTAATTTATCCAACCTCTATTTCATTTTCGAAATATGAGTTTCACCTCTTAGCGTGCGCATACACACTAAGGCCAACAAAGGGAATTAACCTTTAACAACTCATAAGAGAAAACAAGTATCCCCGACTTAAACATTTTTCTTGTCAGTATACTTATTATAAAAGTCAATCATTCATAGACGAAAGTCCACTTTCCAAGACAAAATAAATAGTTCTTTCAAATCTTAACATCTCGAAATACTAACGAGTTCTTAAATATCTTCTCGTTACATTTACTGAATAAAAACCAATCCCTTTTTCGAAGGAGAGTTATGACTTTCTTAGCCGACACTAGCCCCATACTACTAGCATGGTCAAAGATCTCGCACAGATCCCTAACCGCCATAACCTTGTCAGCACTATTCAATCATAACATGATTTGTCAACAATTAGTCCATCTCCAGAACTTTATCTAACTGGGATAACGACAAGTAGACTGAATCTACGGTAAATATCACACCATTTACCACAACCGGACTCTAGAACATAAACGTCGACACCACCACCAGCACAAAGATTGGGGTCGACGCGACCAAGTCGGAAGTAATGACTCAGTTTACAATTTCAGCTGGTTTTCACATTTATCATATATAAGGGAGTGTGTCGCTCCCGAATCAACAACACTAAACAAGGAATACCTGTCACCATGCGTTTACCTCTCGCCGGATCATCAACACCTGATGTCCCTGCGCCACTTGGGGTAACCATCTGACCGTGGTCTCTTGCCTCCTCAGCAGGAGTGGCATTAGGTCTCCGATCCAGCTTGGAACAATACCTTTTATTATGCTCAAACTCCTTGCAGTGTAAACATCCATTCCCCTTTCCTCATACATCCCACATCGGATCAGACTATCCGATTCTGATGCCTCTGCACCATACATGGTAACCACTCTGCCGATAGATTGAGGTCGTCCAGTCCCCATAGCATTCATACTCTGCCGTGACGTAGGACAATGCCTCTTTATAGGTCCGGTCTCTTTACAATGAAAACGGTGATTGGCAGTTCCAGAACACAATTATCCGTCATGTTTCCGGTTACACTTGCTGCACCAAGGTGGAGAGTTTAACCGTGACCCTCCGGCATTCGCATGGGTCCTCGGTCCATACGAAATGCAACTCCGAGTACCAACACGTGGAAAATAATGCTTTCGCTCTTCGCGATACATCTTATCCTTGCCTCTTCCGTGCACAAAATTTCGTTGAGGCCCAAAGTCCTTGTGAGGAATTGATTCGGAGGTCGCCACTCCATCCTCCTTCATGTTAGTACACTCCATTCCTTGGACCCACTCAATAGCAGCATTCGGGGGTGAATCCGCCTAGAAACGGACTAGGGTTCCTTCTGCAGGATTTATCTAACCCTCGGTACTCAGCCGGTCCTTGTTGAACTAGGGTGTGCGAGCTTGGACCTGGTGCAACGCTCCGATTCAGATGTTGTAAATTCTCACTAATTTGTTGTAGTGCCGCCACATATGGGCCAAGAGGTCATTCGGAACATTCTGACTCGCTCCTCTTTCTCTTCCAGCCATGTGTACCTGCACTCACGTACTTGTCAGTAAACTAATTGTATAACCAGACAAGCATCACATAACACACAATCGTCAATGCTAACCAACCATTTCAAACACATAAAGATCACAAAGAAGCATGTAAGGCCATATCCTAGGCCGCAGGATTAACTATGCTCTGATACCATATTGTAACGACCCGATTTTCTACCCTTGAAATTTTTTTTCGTTTAATTTAATTTCATTCAATCACTCATAACTCACATTACCATTTTAATATCCTTACTTCAAAATCTTATTTCCCCTCCTCACACTCAATCCATGAATCAATAACCACATACATAATCATTTTACCTAGAACTTCTCATGAATCATTCTTGGAACTAATCTTATAACCTATTATATTATCATACAATTAATCTTGTAGAAAAACATAATTCATTCATATCATTCCCTATGAGTACTAAGACCTCAAAGGTTCTGATCCTCCAAAATAACATTACGCATGGTTACAAATATCCATATAATGGTTAGTCATGATTACAATCATTTAAATCCGCAGGTAATCATTTAGAATACGAAAAACATAAATAGTGAATCCAAAGTCTAAAGCTCCTAAAGCTCCCGACCTGACATACTTCATTCGTCTATTTACCTGCAATGGGATTATCAATGACAAAAGTACAAAACACACAAAGGAGAAAGTCATTAATTCAATAAACGTCATTATAAGATAATCCACATTAGAAAAATGAGTTAATAAACCATTTGTTTTATAAATTCATTTTGTGCTACATTACTTGAGCCAAAGTTTTGCTACATAGCTTGAGCCAAAGCGTTGCTACATAACTTGAGCCAAAGTATTGCTACATAACTTGAGCCAAAGTTTTGCTACATAGCTTGAGCCAAAGCATTGCTACATAACTTGAGCCAAAGTTTTGCTACATAGCTTGAGCCAAAGCATTGCTACATAACTTGAGCCAAAGTATTGCTACATAACTTGAGCCAAAGTGTTGCTACATAACTTGAGCCAAAGTGTTGCTACATAGCTTGAGCCAAATCATTGCTACATAACTTGAGCCAAAGTATTGCTTCATAACTTGAGCCAAAGTGTTGCTACATAACTTGAGCCAAAGTGTTGCTACATAACTTGAGCCAAAGTCGCTAACCATTTATGGTCGGCTAAAAATATGTTTTCTTTTCATTGATTTCACTATCAACCATTTCCTGTAAATCCACGCCATCTTTAGTATAAACACACCCATATATGTTTATACTAAACACGTGATTCACAATATAATTATTGCATGATCAGAAATACACACGTTTTCCATCTTCCGTAAATCTACGCCTAAGAGTAATCCATTACTGTGTTTGAAGTATAAGATTACCATTTTAAGTAAAACAAGTAATCCATTACTCAAAGAGTTGTAATCGATTACACTAAGGCAATTTCACAAAGCTGTTGGACAGTAACTTTGAGTAATCGATTACTCAATTACAGTAATCGATTACACTTGTGAAATTCGAAAAAGTTGTTAACAGGATGTTTGGGTAATCGATTACCCACTTGCTGTAATCGATTACTGAGAGTTGTTGTATTAGTTTTCAGATTCCAAACGAAACCTACACTTCCCTGGAGGTGTTATGGTTGATTGGAAAGCCTATATAAAGGCATTGAAACACTCTTAACTCACACAACTTAGATTACAAACTCTCATTGAAACTCTCATAAAGCTCTCACACTTTCTGAATTTTCTGCACTTGTAAGCAACATACTCTCAAACTTTCTAAGTTATTTCAGAGTTGCTTCTAAGTGTATTTCAAATCTTTCAAAGTAAAAAAACATTATTATCTATCGCATAAAGAGTTGTTTTTTGATTGCAAGTCTGGAATTGTCATATACACTTGTAAAGGCAACCCAAGCCATATTGTACATTCTTCACTTTTGCTAAGTACACTTTCTTTCACAAGGGTGTGAAGAGAAAGGGGTTGAGTGACTTGGAATAGTGTTTTCCAAGGGTGTTACTTGGAATAGGATTTTCCAAGGGTTTTAAGTATAAGTGAATGTGTAAGGTACAAGGAGATCTCGGGGTGAGATATTTGTAGTTGCAACTCGTTATATTTAATAAAGGAATCTCTTACGCGTCAAGAGTATTGGACGTAGCCTTCAGTGGACATGAAGGTGAACCAGTATAAAACACTTGTGTACTCTCTTCTCCTTATCTTTCTATCTTTCACAGTCATTATTTTTCAGCATACTATTTCCGCTGCACTTTAACTTTGATATTGCAGAAAAATTGGCCATACTTAGTGCAACAACTAATTCACCCCCCCCCCCCCCACCCACCCCCTCTTAGTTGCATTCTCATTCTAACAATCATTATTCATGACATACAAAGAGACAATTTTGCATAAATATATGACCTTCATTCATGATGTAAGTTCACATTTTCGACGAATCATAAACTATAACTTCGGTAAACATAGAATATCCAAATAAGGTACATTTCCCTTTTTAAGAAACCTCATAAACCTATAAACTTGTTTCTAGCTTCTTTCCCCCTTCCCGTTCACAAATATTTCATTTTAACTCAACACTATGTCAACACCCTTTTTGAAATGAACCCAAAAACACATATTTCAAGAGGAAAAACCAACTATAAAGGAACTACAACCCAAAAACAAGGGTTATTCTATTTTCCCTCTAAGAGAAGAGATCCTTGTACATAACAATGGTTTTCAAAACAAGAGTGAGTGATAAAATGAAGAGGTTTACCTCTTCTCAATTTTTCTCCCCGACTTCTACATGAAATGAGGGTGGGGAGCCATATCTCTCTTTTTTTCATCAAAAAGTGTCCTAAATCTCATTTGGGACTTCTATTTTAGGTTTTAGATTATTGGGTTCTCGCTCGGGCGACAAGGGGCTCGCTTGGGAGAAAACTCCTCAGCATTTCAATTTTCAAACTCTAATGTTGTCGCTCAAGCGACAACTCCTCGCTCAGGAAAATCCTGGTAAAATCTCTGAGTCCCTCGCTTGGGCGAGGCCCTCTCGCTCAAGTGAAAATAACTTAGTTCAACCCTTAAATTTTATGTTTCTCACAACACTTATAAAAATAGAAAATTTGAGGTGTTACAACAATGCTCATTTATACGTAGTTAAATGTGTGACTTTTAACAACACTCATTGTCATGAGCGTTGTTGATATGTCACCTTTAACAACACTCATTAAAGAATGAGCTTTTGAATATATTCAGAACAACAATGCTTAGCTAAAAGAGCTTTGTTGAATATCAACTTTCGAACCACTCATTTAAGAGTTGTTAAATGTGTTACTGTAAATAGCGCAATTTTGCACAGTTTGTCGATTGTGTGAGTGTTGATTGATATAGTTGTGGGTCGAGTTTTTGCTTGAAATTTTGTTTCCACACTTCTTTCATCCCACAATGAACACGAGAAAAAGCACAATCACTTTCCAAGCAGTAGATTGTGAGATGCAGATACACAATGAAAACTAAATAGGCGAAATTCTATTTTTAGCATAACTTTAGATCCGTATTTCAGAATTAGACATATGATATATGCATCTGAGATAGAATTTTTTGTTCTATCCATTGGACATATCAAGACGGGTTTCTGAAAAGAGTTTTATTGAGTGTCACCTTTAACAACACTCATTTAAGCTTAGTTAAATGTGTGACTTTTCAAAACGCTAATTTTAATGAGCGTTGTTGATATGTCACATTTAACAACACTAATTAAAGAAAGCAGTTTGGAATATATTCAGAACAACAATGCTTGGTTGAAAGAGATTTTTTGAATGTCAACTTTAACAACACTCATTTAAGAGTTGTTAAATGTGTGACTTTAAATAGCACAATTTTGCACAGTTTTTGATTGTGTCAGTGTCGATTCATATAGTTGTGGATGGAGTTTTTGAATGAAATTTTGTTTCCACACTTCTTTCATCCCACATTGAACACTAGACAAAGCATAATCACTTCCCAAGCTGTAGTTTGTGAGATGCACATACGCACTAAAAAGTAAATAGGCGAAATTCTAGTTTAGTATAACTTTGGATCCGTATTTCAGAATTGGACCTAAGATATATGCATCTGGGGTAGAATTTTCTATTCAATCCATTAGACATATCAACACGGGTTTCGAAAATGAGTGTTTTTAAGTATCACCATTAAAAACACTCATTTAAGAGTAGTTAAATGTGTGACTTTTAAGAGCGCTCATTGTAATGAGCACCGTTTATATGTCACCTTTAACAACACTCATTAAAGGAAGCGCTTTTGAATATATTCAGAACAACAACACTTGGTTAGAAGAGCTTTGTTGAATATCAACTTTAAAAACACTCATTTAAAAACACTCATTTAAGAGCTTTGTTGAGCGAGACGCTCTCGCTCAAGCGAGAATTACCTAGTAAATCACCCAAAAATCCTAAGCTTCCTAAATATTTTTGAAAGTAAATTTTGAGGTGTTACAAGAAACACCCATAAAATCAGCATGATTCCTAAGTTTCTAAATATTTTGAAAAAGGAAAATTTGAGGTGTTACAATCACCCCCCTCTAATAATAATTTTCGTCCCCGAAAATTAAACATATCTTGATCAAACAAGTGGGGATAGTCTTCTATCATGTCACTTTCTACCTCTCATGTAGCATCTTTGTCCTCTATTTTGACTCAAAAGCACTTTCACTAGAGGAATCTATTTCCCTCGCAATCTCTTAACGCTCCTATCCATGATCCTGACTTGTAAAGTTCTAAAAGTCAAGTTTTCTTTCAACTCAATCCAATCAGGCTCTATAATGTGCGATGGATCCCCAATATATTTTCTCAATTTTGATACATGGAATACATTGTGGAGGTTTGACAATAATGGAGGTAAGGCTATTCGAAAAGCCATAGGGCCAATCCTCTTTAAAATCTGATATGGTGCGATAAACTTCGGAGTAAGCTTACGAGATTTCAATACTCTGTCAATTCCTATAGTTGGGACTACCCTCATAAAGACATGATCTCCTTATTTAAACTAAAGAGGCATCCTCCTCTTATCATAGTAACTCTTTCGTCGACTTTGAGGCCATCCCAATGCTCAAATGAAAGCAGTTGATATAGGTGAATTCAATCAAATGCAGCATATTGTCTCAACTTTCGGGCTGATCAAGTACACAGGCTCTCAAAAGATCTTCCAACGATTGAATAGTCCTTTCCAGATGATCATCCATTTGTGGATGATAGGCGCAGTTCAACTTCAATTTAGTACCCAAGGCAGATTGCAAGCTATTTCAGAAGTTCGAAGTAAAGGGGATCTCTATCTGATATGATGCTCACAGGAATCCTATGCAGTCTAACTATCTCCCTTATGTACAATTCTGCTAACCTTTCCAAGGAGTATTTCATATTGATAGGTAGAAAATGAGCAGATTTGGTTAGTCGATCCACTACTACCCATATCGAGTCAAAACCCTTTTGCGTGTTTGGGAAACCTAACACAAATCCATTGCAATACTATCCCATTTCCAAACGGGGATTTCCAATGATTGTAGTTTACTCACCGATCTCTAATGTTCAATCTTGGCTTTCTGGCAAACCAAACAACTTGAGACGTACAAAGCTAAGTCCCTTTTCATTCATGACTACCAAAATATCTTTTTTAAATCCTGATACATCTTTGTCGTACCAGGGTGAATGCTCATGTTACTCTTATGGGCCTCGTCTAAAATATCTTTCCTCAATTCCACATCATAAGGTACGCATACCTTTCCTTTACATCTCATCACTTGGCTTCACTTGAACTGCCAAATTCCTATCTCTCAAATCCTCTATCAATTTCATTTTTCGGAACATTAATGCAGACACGTGCAGTGATTTTCCGCTCAATGCATCTGCAACTACATTGGCTTTCTCAGGGTGGTACTAGAGACCAAAATCATAATCCTTGAGGAATTTCATCCATCTTCTTTGCCTCATATTCAGCTCCTTCTGATCGAACAAATACTTCAAACTCTTGTGATCACTGAAGACTTCGAACCATACACCATAAAGATGGTGCCTCCAAATTTCCAAAGCAAAAACCACTGCGGCTAATTGTAAATTGTGAGTCTCATAGTTTTACTCATGAGGCCGTAATTGCCTTGAAGCATAAGAAACCACCTTTCCATCTTGTAACGACCCAATTTATAATCCAATAAAATTTCGATATATTTTTTTTTTAAAATAATTTATCGAGTTGTAGTATCTCGTCATATAAAATGAACTCTTCTAAAATCAATTACCGAATAACCATATGATTCCCCAATAAATACTCAATTAGTCTAATAGTTTCAAAAATCATCAAATCCATGTCTCTACGGCTAAATAATAAAAGGGAATCGTCCCGATATTCAGTTACCATACATCATAATCTTTAGCAACATGGCTAAATTCAAAGCAGTTATCTCACAATACATAAGAATACTCGTCATTAAATTTTCATACATAATTCCAGAAAATATCTCTACATCCCAAAATAAATTTTAGTTACTTCTTAAACTTCGAGATTCAGACATTAATTCATGCAATAATCGACAATGTGGATTTACTTAGAATCATAAGCATTAGAGTTACAAGTATAGAAAAGAATAACATAAATACAAACTATTGCTACTACCTCATTTGTCAACACAACATATCTACCATGATAATCTATGTCAAACTACCACTCATATAGCAATCACCTCATTTACTCAACTCAATTGTCATCCAAAAGCTCACCATGCATAAGAGTAATACCATGCCCGAAGCCAATCCAACATCCATTTAAGGCAATAGAATACCACAAGGGCAAGTCAACACCACTTAAGGCGATACAATACCACGAAGGCAAGTCAACACCAATTAAGGTGATTCAGTACCACGAAGGACAAGTCAACACCACTTAAGGCGATTCAATATCACGGAGGGCAAGTCAACACCACTTAAGGCGACACAATACCACGAAGCTAAAGTCAACACCACTTAAGGTGATTCAATACCACGAAGGCAAGTGAACACCACTTAAGGCGATTCAATACCACGAAGGCATGTCAATACCACTTATGGCGATTAAATACCACGAAGGGCAAGTATACACCACTTAAGGCGATTCAATACCACGAAGGTCAAATCAACACCACTGAAGGCGACACAATATCACGAAGGGCAAGTCAACACCACTTAAGGAAATTCAATACCACGAAGGGCATGTCAACACCACTTAAGGTGATTCAATACCACGAAGGCAAGTCAACACCACTTAAGGCGATTCAATACAACGAAGGAAAGTCAACACCACTTAAGGTGATTTAATACCACGAAGGACAAGTCAATAGTCCAACAAACCCTCATTCAACATATACTATTAACCAAAATCAACCACAACTATATCAATTTATACAAGGAAATAATTCTTCTTGTCCCTACATTAACCTCGCAAGGAGACAATCATATACATAAATAGGGCTAACATGATTAAATAAGGAAATCCCTAATCAATTCCTCTTTAATCATTTTAGCCTGAGAAGACCCTCCAACTAGTGAGTGTCGTTGGAGTCTCGAATGTTATGTTCTATTACCACTAGATCTAATGCTGCTCCCTCACTTGGGTATACATTAGCGCTTGCATCCGTTAGTTTTGCTAGGTTCTCCTTCGTCTCCTCCAACCTTAGGATCTTTCCTCATTCATAACAAAACAAAAAAAATCAATCACTATTATTAGTCATATCAAATAAATAATTTCATGCCAGTACTTGTCATTCACCAATGGAACAAGTCTAACATTACCACATTCAACACCACTATCTATTGGGAGGTTTAAAACATTCCAATTAAATCAAGGGTTTTGAAAACCACACTATCTAAACATCATTTTCAAAAACAACCCATAAACCAAGAGTTTCAAAAGGGTTACAAGTTGAAAACGAACCACAACCCCGAAAAGAAAAGTTATGAGGTTTCACACAACCTTAGAGAAGAGACCCATTTTCACAAGAACATGGTGCACAACAACAATGGAGGCTTACCTAAACAATTTACCTCTTCTCAAGCTGCTTTTTCGCCTCTATGAGCTCTAGAGCAAATGAGTCGTTTCTTCTCTTATTTTCCTCTTTTCTTATCCCCTAAAACTCCTTAATCGAGTATATACTCCCTTAATCAATTAAGAGAGTCATAAACTGTTAAATCTTTTCGTCTTTTGGCTATTTCTTTCATATGTTATCATTGCTTTTTGATTTTACAAAAAGGGGGAGAAAGTGATGTTGGAGTTTTGCAGGTTGCATATGTTTCCGCTTCCACCTAACTAAATGGGGAGAAAGAATTTAGCTACCTTCTTTACCCACTACCTCATGGATTGAGTGGGAGAACAAAGTGAAGGGGAGCTACACTGCAAATTTTCACAACCTTTGCAGACATGAATCTAGGTGTCATCAAGCTTATTAAAGGACTAACTACTCAAAGTTTGTCATCATCAAAACGGGGGAGATTGACATTGCAAGAGGAGTCAAAGGTTGCAAGCTTGATCAACTCATATGGTTTTGATGAAGACAAGGATTTTAGGAGAGCTTGAAGGTGACAATAACTCTACTAACAACATACCAAGACTCAAGGTCATCATCGTCTTCGGGAAATATTTTATGTTTTATAGAAGTCCTAAGATGATTTCTTAGATTGAGTCTAGGTTAGCTAAACCAAGGATGAAAATTTCACAAGGCTTAAAAATTGATCTTATCTAAAATGAGATGTATCATCCATCCATTACATCGTTATGTGCATAAATATTTTAAACTCATACATTGTATTCACATATATCACGTAGAAGGTTTACAATTCATACAAAGAAGCATATTTTCAACATTGTAAATCGCTTATATTATGTATTAATCGATTATGTAGTCATGAAAACTCATTAATAGATTAAAATGTGATTAATCGATTAAAATGTGAATAATCGATTATAGAGTTCTAGTAGCTAACAGCTTGAAATTCTTGATCCCATTAATTGATTAGGTATAGGGTTCATCGATTAATGAAGTTACAGTAGCTAAATGACAAGAAATTCTTGGTATTCTTAATTGATTAAGCTTTTGGATAATCAATCAAGTTCAACAGAAAAGTAGTTGATTTTGAAACCCGTTAATCGATTAAACTAAGGGTAAATCGATTAATTCCTGTTAGAACTAGTTTGTTATAAGAGCTAGTTTTCTACCCATAAGCTCATAGATTCTCATTCAAAATTTTCATATCATTCAAAAAGTTCACTAATGAAAATCTTGTGTCGGAAAAGTGATAGGAGTTTCTTTGTTCCATTAAGAGTGAAAAAGGGATTAGTTGTTACTGCCATTGCATTAGAGTGCATATAGATTCCCTTTTACACAAACTTTCATAAATCTTCACTTAGACTTTCGGTTCCTGTGAGATTTTTGCTCTTAGGTTTGTAGCTGAGTTCACTGGTATGTTAACACATAAAAGGTGTATTTAACTCAATCTTGAGCTTAGCCATTGAAGTCGTAATTCTCTAAGTGTAGAGAAGTTGAGAAGTCCTAATTGAGGTTATGTAATTATGTTTTAGTTCTTCACCTTTACAAAGGTCTTGGTTGACAGAAATCAGTGGTTGGGGCTGTATTGTGAGTAGGTTTTTAGTATCCGAAAGGAGGGGATTGAGGTCAAACTAGTTGGAGAGTCTCTAGGGCCAAGGAAGGAGCGTTTGTAAAGTGTAACTGGAAATGTGTTTATAAACTTACATTGATTCCATAGTGAAGAAAAATCTCCCAAGATCAGAAGGGGAGGTCTGGATGTAGTTTTCAAGTGGACCCACAAAAGAACCATGATAAAACTCTTTGGCGAACTCTTATCATCAGAGAGTGTATAACTAGTAATATTTTTTGATATCAAATCAAGTTGCACTTTTCTCTTTTCCTCATTGGTAATGAGATTTCTTGGTTTCTCCATCCATCAAAAATAGTGGAGTATGATGTCCAAACTCAACGACATCCCAAACATTTGTATCAATAGACTCATTGAATATTCTGATTCCGATTTTCTAGTAGGCTTACCCCTCGCCACTTAAAACAGGAGGGTGGTTGATGGAATCGCCATCACCGCCAAAAGGATTTGTGGAACCCCTAGTAATATATGCCTAGGATCAACGATCTAAGATGTTAATCTAGAACTATCGTACTAACTCTGATACCACTTCTTGGGTAAAACACATGATAAAAGACACCTAGAGTGGGTGAATAGGTGTAGCGGTCCTCAATTACCACTTTTCCGATTAAGGAGATATTCTCAAAATTTCAATGATTAATCGTTTATCAGGGCACATAATCGGTTAACTCAAGATGTGTTTAATCGATTATCTTCAGGCTTAATCTATTAAATCGAGTCTTTAAAATCTTGAAAACATAAAACTTGTAAAACAAGAAACCACAAGATCAATCAATTTCAGAACCACTTTACCTAAAGAATTTATGCCTAAGTGTTTAACATAAACAGAACATGCAATAAACTTAATAAGTAAATCTATCAAACCATAAAAATTGAAAATTGAGTGAAAGTAAAGAGATAACGAATAGAGAAAATCTAGACGCCGATATTTTATCCTGGTTCGTTTGTGGGTCAACTTGCAAACTACATTGTGGCCTCCCCTTTTAATTTTGGGATATTTTTCTTCATTATTTGAACAATGTTTTTGATGAGTCATATATTACACACTATTCATAACCTTAATTTACCACTGTTAATGATTTTTGGTGTCTAATTGACTTTATTTGGTATGGTTTAGTGTTTTGGGCTTTATTGGACTATTATTCCTAAAATGAGTTAATTTGGGACTATTTAACCTAATTAAATCTAATTCCATTTTCTTGTTTCTGGTCATACTTGTCCGCTTACACCTATTCACCCCCTCTAGGTGTTACTATAACAGGTGGTACCTCAACATGAGGTTGTCATTATTACCCTGAAAAGTTACCCTTCGTTCTTCTTAAAGAAACTGAAGTCATGTCTTCTGTGGATAAGAAGATTTATATCATTGTCTACCATTGGTAGCATAGTCTATGGGAAGGTATGAGACTACAGATTTTGAGTCGAGAACCTAGAGGAATGCCTTGTCTGCATGACCTGGTTGAGGGGACACTGCGGGTGGGGATTGATGTGTCAAGAATTGGATAACTCCCTATCACCGACGTAACTCCTCACAATAACTTCGGTGACCTCTGATACTCCCTTGAAGGTATCATGTTCTGGATGATACAACGTTTATCTTTGCTGGACGGTGGGTAGCCCAACGTTACTAAGTACACGGTAGTTCGCCTATGAGATACCAATGGTTGGCACAACACTATAGTCATTTTGTTCGCTTCCTAAGAACAGCATAGACCTGGTCATGATCGTCCAATGTTAGTACCATTGCTATTAATGATGTGTTATGGGCCATATTAGGAGTTATATCTCCATGCACTTATTAAGACAGTTGATAGTTATGTCAAGATAGACACTACAAATATTCATACATCATGATATTGACATTCCACATTTGATTACGTGCATGTGATAATTATTAATTGACATATGCTTTGTGAAACTGAATATGTGTTATTTATATATCATATGTGGAAGTACATACTCTCATAATATTTTAGGGAGTACATGATTTCATGGAGAATTATTGTGCCATTGTCTGAAGGAAAGGAAAGACAATCCTTATGGCTAAGTAGTGTGTCGCTCTATTGTAGGATGTAACACCTGAGATAGTATATTATATTTTATCCTTAACAAGTTGAGATTTTTGTATTGATTTTGATGGATTTATCAAGCCAATCCCTATTGGTTTTGCAGTTCAAGTTCAGTCTTGTATGAAAATTATTTTTCGAAAATTTTATTGAATAATTTTAAACATAGCTTTATTTCCTCCGTTTGTTTATTTATTTTATTTCATTGATTTGTGGTGTTACAAAACTGGTACCAAAGCAGTTCTTTCTTTTCGACATGGGGTATGACCTTACAGACCTATGTTGTATGACTATGTTAGTTAGAGTGTGGAGTAAAGGGGCATTCCCCTTGAGAATGCAAGCATGTATCATCATATTGGGGAGATGAAATGCAATATGCATCATTATATTGTTTTGATGAAGACAAATAGAAGTCAAGGAGAAGACAAGGATAACACAAAGAAATCTTGAAGACATGTGCAACTCAACAAACAACAAGGTCGAAGACTCAACATCATTCAAGTAGACTTAAGTTAAGAGTTTGATATTTCTAGAGTCTATGTTTGACTGGGTAGAGTCTAAAATAGGTGAGCCTAGAATGGAAGTCTCATAGAGTCTAAAATATGATCAAACTAAAATGAGACGTGCATACATTCATACATGATTCGCATGCTCATGCCTTTACATATGTTAACATGATTTGAGTGCATGAAACTGAATTTAACTCATATATCTTCAAAGTCATGTATCATGCATATACGCATCATGTAGAAGGTTCATCATGCATCAAGAAAACACTTTTAACGCATTTAGTCGATTACAACTTGTGTTAATCGATTAAATGAACATGGGAACCATATAATTGATTAAGTATTGGATTAATCGATTAAATGAAGTTACAATAGCTGAAATCTTAGATTTCTAAGGTTGCTAATTGATTAAGATGTAGATTAATCGATTAAGTCCAACTGAAAACAGTTTTGTATAAAAGGTGATTTTTCCGAAGTGTTCACAAGTTAGTAATATTGAAAATTCACAAGTTTGTAGATTTCTCTGAACTTAACTTTCATATCTTTAGAGAGAGTTTCTTGTGAGAAAAAAGCCATTTAGTTTTCTTGTTTCATAATGGAGAGATAGGATAGTTAAGGATTATCCTTTGCGCATAAACTTTCACATTCATTTTGGGAAACCATGCTTTAATTACACATAGTTTGTTGATTGAAAACGTTTTATCCTTTCTCGTAAGAAAACTGTTTTTCAAAGAACACAAGAATCAGGCTAATCAATTAAACTTGTTGTTAATCGATTAATCACAGAAGACTAAATCGATTAAACATTGAATTTTTTAGAATATCTCATTTTCTGTAAAAAGTGTTAATTTGCTTCCGCTCACACCTATTCTCCCCCTCTTGGTGTTATTTGTTCTATGGTATACCCAACACCCCCATCAGCAAGAAATGATTGTACGTAACATTCTTACTAAAGTTCAGAGAGAATAAAAGTAGCAAATGTGAGATTCAAGAGCTTATGGATAATTCTCTTTGGTTGGAAGCGGTTGATTTCTAATCCTTATTGTTTAGGCATTCACTATGACATTTTCATGAACACACTCTATTTTTATTCCTAAATCAACATCTCCATACACATGTCGTAGTTGATGATTGTTTATTTTGTGCTTAACGTTGATGTGTTATGGTATCGTAAATTAGAGTATAACACCTAGAGGGGGTGAATAAGTGAGTGCGGTTCAGTATACCCGCTTTTCCGAAATTATAGGTGAAAAACAATACAGAGCAGTAATTATCAATTGAACACAAATACAATCGATTAACTATATCAGAATTAATAAATTAACAGCAGCAAAAAATCGATTATTCCAGACAGAAAAACACAAAACAACATTGTTCAAAGGGTTTCTTGATTCACAAGCAATTCAAGATTTAAGTCGTTACTGATCAAGAAATATCAAAGCAATTAAAGAACGAATATCTTGTTAATTCTAACATATTCGTGATGTAATTAGCTAAAATATAAATGTGCTTGAAATGTAAAAAGATTAGGGAAAGAGAAAGAAAATAAACGATTTTATCCTGGTTCGTTTGCGTGTCCACTTGCAAACTACATCCAGGCCGCCCCTTCTGATCTTGGGAGATTTGCTTCACTATAATTGAAATAATTGTCCTTTACAATCACACTTCCAATTTAGAGCTTTTCCTACTTGATACATGGTCCGATTTCGCCAAGCCTTAACAATTTCCCCCCGTTCACAACGGCTGCCAACCTCGCTACTCAACACGCTAACAATATGCCCTAGCCGATTATACACTCTTCAATCTCTAAACTTTAGAGACTTCCGAAAAGAAACAAATAAACACTTTCTTGAAACAATACACTTTCTATCTACAAACCTAGATGATGAACATCTCAAACACACTCAAAGGGATGTAAGAGAATGCAATAGGTTTCGGTAGAAAGTGTATACACTCAAATGCATAAATATGAAAACTTTTATATCAATGAAATCAAGACCTTTCACATAGGTTTTTCTTTCAAAAATGCAAGTTTTTCTCACAGAGAATCTTTGGAGAATATGAAAATTCGGGATTTTTGGGTATTGTATCTTATGAGCTCAAATGCAGAAAAACGCTTATTTATAGTTTGCTGATTTCAACTGCATATAATCGATTAAGGACAAACATAATCGATTAACGTGTTTTAAAATATCAGTTCACTATTGAAATTAATCGATTAACAAGATTCATAATAGACTAAAACTATCAAGAAGCTCAATATAGTTGCTACTAGAACTCTCATTAATCGATTAAATTTATGCTTAATCGATTAACCATTTGACACAGTTACTTAATCGATTATTTCACTATTTAATCAATTATCAGACAAACTATTTGGTTCTTGCTAAAGAGGTAACCCCTCCAAAATATGTAGGTTAATGCAATGCATGATTTTGTATAAAAACTACCTTTTGATGCAATCTTAGGAATATGTAAGATACTCATCATTTGGGTTATCCTACATAGACTCAAATTAAGCACACATAGTAGGACTTCTAGATAAGTGAAAATAACCTTCCCTAAAGTATGAGTCTTGGTACTGTTGTTTGTTGTAGAGTTAGGTCTTTAAGCTTTTAGATCGACTTTATCTTCATCGAAACAATATCGGAAGATAGATGTTGCAATCTCGCTTGTCGACTTTTCTTGTAATCTCAATCTCCCCCTTTTTGATGATGACAAACATGAAATGAGTTGAGCAACAAAATGCATTTTATGACTGACTGATTAACTTATTGCAATGGTTGTAGAGACATTTTTGCATGGCTCCCCCTCACTTTAATCTCCCCCTCATTCGATGCATGAGGAAGTTTTGGATAAAAGAGCTTTCAATCTCCCCCATCCTTGTTGGGTTGCGGAAGCATATACAACCTGCAATATACATCAAGCAAACAAACAACCTTTCTCCCGCTTTTGGCATGATCAAAAATACATTAACCGGACTTGAGAGGCCAAAAGTAGAAAAGAGAGTGGAATTCAACATACTCATAATCGATTAAAGAAGTGGTTAATCGATTAGAGAATCAGAAAATTGAACTAATGCACATGGTTGTTATGTATTTAATTGATTATGGACAACAATAATCGATTAATTGCAGAGACAGAGGGAACATGGAGAGTTCTCAATATTGATGTTAAAGCATCATTTTAGCACATTACCAAAGAGGCAATCAAACAACATATTAAGTATGGCTAAAAATCAATTTAAAAACATAATTAAAATTAGTAATGCAAATTCTAAACGAAGACAGTTAAAATCATGCAGTGGAAAGTTATTACACACCATAACATAAAATGTACCACAAGCAACTAGAAAATCATAGAGACATATAAGCTGAAACAGACAATCAGAAACTCAGATGATCTACACAACTCCTACACCAAGAGATGACTAGCCTAGACAATGTGTCCTAACAAGATTTATTGTTAGGAGGAGGAAGATGTGAGAAACTGGACATGGTTTGCATGATGAAGGCGATCCGATAAATTTCACTCTTTGTTTTTTCCGACTCTCTCTGAATATCTACAGCAACCCTTTCATAAAGAGACGTCAACCCAGAATCCATCCTGTCATTCATAGCTTGAAATCCAATATCAATCTATTGGTTGAGTCATTGCTCCATAGCATCCAAGTGTGCTAAACCAAATGGAGGTGTTGGAGGCGCTTGTGATGCCCCAGCTTCACTAGCAGGTTGTTCAGGTTCTGCAGTACGATTTTCATCTTCAAATAGATCAAGATCTATAGTAGTTCTGTAGTCTCCCTACTACATCCACTCGCCGGAAAGCCAATAGATGCCCATTTTGTGGATCAGATGCTCACCAAGCAGATGGTCACAGGTATTAGTAAGTTGAAAATCAACATCAGAGGTATCAATCTCAACATGATCAATAATCCTTGATATGAAAATCCTGTAGGCAAGCAGTCTAGATGAAGAAGTGGCAATCCCAAACAAAACCTTAAGTATTTCAATAGGCCAGTTAACTAGGATAACTTTTCTAATAGCAAACAACAGTTTCAAATCATCGATTGTAGGCTAAGCATGGTTAGTGTTGCATTGGACCAAAAATGTAAGCAATGACATAGTGCAAAAGGCGGCTTACAACAGTAAGTGAGCCAACTTTGGTCAGTTCGCCTGGCACAAAATAATGTGGCCTACACAAGCAAGACTTATACATATCCACAACATTAAATGATTCACATTGCTCATTCTTGCATTCACCCAATGGTGATCTGAAGTAGCTTAATCCTCCAACAACAATAGATCATCATTCAACACTATGACCTTTCCCTTAACCATGGTCATATATTCCCCATCCTTAAATTAGAAGTTAGTGTAACACTCCCTATTAAGTGAAGGATAGAGTTTACCATTCAGCTCGATTAAAGTGTTGATTCCTTGAACTTCCAACTGATGTGGAAACCGAAAACCTTGTCCCACCAACAATGAGACATCAATATATCTAACATAGCCAGTTTCTAACCCTGAAGCTTCAACAATCTAGAAGCTTGCAGATTTGGAGAGTAGTACGGATCCCTCTTAGGAGTGGTTCGGCCTCTAGCTGCCGAAGAAGAACCCCCTACTTCAAAAGTGTGTGGTCGTCTGGCGGTTGTCTTCATACGCTTTTAGCCTTGTTCACTCATGATTGATGTTGAAGGAATGTGGGAAAATCAATTTAGAAAGGATTAAAATAAGCGAAAAATTTTCAAGGGTAGAATTTGGTTTCTTACAATATGATATCAGAGCATAGTTAATCCTGCGGCCTAGGGTATGGCCTTACATGCTTCTTTGTGACCTTTATGTGCTTAAATTGCTTGGTTTGTACTAATTGCTATGTGATTATGTGATTCTTGTCTAGTTAACATTCGGTTACTGACAAGTAAGAGGAAGAGGAATAAGTCAGGATGTTACAAATGATCTTTTAACTCAGATGGTAGTTGCACTTCAACAAGTGAACGAGAATTTGCAGAATCTGAATCGGAACGCGATGCCAAGTCCGAGTTCGCAGCCCCTAGTTCCATCCAGTCCGAATAAGTCAGGATGTTGCAGGCGGAACCCCAATCAGTTCCACGGTGGGTTCTCCCTTGATGCTGCCATTGAGTGGGTCCTAGGACTGGAGAGGACTGACCTGCAGACGAGTGAGGTAGTGGCACCTAAATCAATCCCTCCGAAGAACTGTGGGCCTCAAAGGAACTTGGCACATGGATAGGGCAAGGGAAAGATGTGTCAAGAGGGACGGAAGCCATACTCCTCCCCCACTAGTAGTCGGAGATATACTTTGCATGGACTGAGGACTTGTGTCAATACAGGAGGGTCACCGATGAACTCTTTTCCTACGTGTAGAAAATGTGAGAGGAAGCATGTGGGAACCATTTGTTCTGGTTCGGAGAATGGCTGTTTTCACTGTAAGGAAAAGGGACATATAAAGAGGTATTGTTCGAAGTGGGAATGGAGGGTGAATGCTGTGAATACTGAAAATACTAAAAATGTTGTGAAGGCTGGTGGGCATAGGACTACTGGCCGAGTGTCCACTATGAGTAGGCGCGGAGACGTCTGATGTTGATGGTTCGACCCGAGGAAAATGCATGGTGATAGGTATTCCTCGTTTAGTGTTGTTGATTCAGGAGCGACACACTCCTTGGTATCTGTTTAATGTGTAGACCGACTTGAGTGGCAAATAGAGTCGTTGTCTTTCGACTAGGTCCTATCCACCCCAACTAATGTGCCGGTAGTGGTGTCGACGTTTGTGCCCCAAATGTCTGGTGGTGGTAATGGTAGGACATCTACCATGAATTTAATCTACTTGCCATAGTCCCGATTAGATATACTTCTGGGAATAAACATGCATATCTTGAAATATTTCTGCATATGAGTTTGCTTACAATACATGAAGGTCTAGAAAGTTGAATGAAGTAAGGGATAAGTGTCTCCATTATATATATGAGATGAAGTGAATATGGCATATGTATGAATTAACATGTTTGTGAGAAATGTGTTACGGTCTTACCCGAAGTGATAGTGGACTATCTTTGCGAGGTAAACTGGCCGGATATGGTCAAGAGTGAAATTAATGTTGATTGTCATTGAGGAAATAAAAATGTTTTGGAATGAATGAATATGCATGTTATAGAATATATGTTATAGAATATATACACTATAGAGTGAAATGTTCCTTTGAGATTATTTGTTAATATCCGATAAGTTGTTCTGTGATGAGTGAATTCTTGAATCAATATGTTAATTGTTTCGGTGATGACTTGAATAGTAATGTAAACGATTCACGTAAACATGTAGATGAATATGTTGTATGGAAGGTGCTGGACATGAAGTAATGGTTTTAAAAAAAATATTATGTTAAAGAGGAAAGATAAATACAAGATACCTACTGTGTTTTGAAAAGACTCAGTATGGTATCTTTGTTTTTATGAGTTGCAAGAGGTTATCCTCCCTTGTTTGCATTTATCTGTATATTTATGCTAAGGGGTAAAATTTATGTTTCAAGATAATGAAAGAGGTTAGACAAGTTACTTACCACGTCATTGTGATGAATATATTTGAATATACGTGAACATTTAGATATGTTGTTATTTTGAAGTAACTCATGGTGGATGATCAAAACGAGTAAGAAAAGAGAATAAGCATGCAAATGTTATAGTGATAACTTTTAATTGTGCCAGTGATTTCTTATATGTGCATAAATTTGAGCTTTGAAGATTAACATAGATGTTGTGCTGTTTAAGTTTTAGAGGGATGATCGATCCACAAAAATTTGGTTTTACACTCTTGAAGAGAGTAGTACAGAGAATATCACAATTGTTTTGATTTTTGTACATGAAACTTATGGTCCATGATGATCGATCCTTTTTTAGTACAACATTGGCGATGCACGATATAGTGGTGATGTACACCAATTATTGGCCGTGAATGTTGTACTGACAAAACTTGTTTCTGTTTCATGTGCGTCATAAATTGCTAGATATGATTGTAAAGTATTCGCATGAGAAAAAGTTTTGTTTTAAAATTTATGTTGAAGCGATTATGTAAACCTTGTTTTCACGACATGGTTGCCATGAATCGTATGTTCAGTCCATTGTGAAAATCATTCTTGTGTAAGACGTAGCTTGTGGCTAGACATTGATTTAGTATTATGTTGGAGAATCCAGTGACTTTAACAACCGTATCTTGATAAATATGATGTTGTTAAAAACTTGGTGATACGATTACGACCATGTGACTCGTGTCGTACTGAAAGTGGAGTACTAAATGTATATTTGCTAGTGTAATTGAGATATCCAAATCTAACATAGTTTATTGGGCTGAACAGTTTGTAAATCTGCGCTTGTCGATTGGTAAAGAAATATCTAATTTTGGGTGAATCAATGGTTTTAGTGTGTCCAATTGAGGCTAAGGATTGGTAATTCCCTTCTACTGTATTGGAGGGTGGTATAAAGGTTTGATGTAATTGGATAATTACTGGATAGTTTGATTGTGTATAAGGGGAGAGACTCTAAAAGTCGTATTTATATTGATGTTTTTGTTGAATGACCACCTTGTTGCTATATGATAGGGATACAATGTTTGGAATGCTAAGGTAAATTTTGAGAAGATAGTGGTTATGTTTCATGAGTGGAATAAATTGATGTTATTCCCTTGATTATTGTGATGTTATTCCCTTGGTTATTGTGATGCTCACTATATATGATGATTGTATTGAACGATTGTTAACTTGATAGGTCGAAGGGATCTACTATTTTTGATGAATGTCGGGAAATCTTTATTTTGGGTACGGTTTCGTTCTCTTAGTTGTTCGAGTTGTTCGAGAGTGGGATCTTAAGATTTGGACATTGATGAGTTAGTCCATGAATTGGTTTTGTGATATCACGGTTTAGTGGTGAGTGCCCTTGGTGGTAGCTTAAGTAATCTTAATGGATTAGAGGATCGAATATGAATTTGGTTGAGTTTATCTTATACCTAGTGTCGATGCGATGATAGAGTTATCCTGAGAGTAACCTAATAAAATTTCTGGGACGAAATTTCTTTTCGGGGGGAAGGATTGTGATGCCCCAAATTTAAATTCATTAAATTATAGCATCAGTCCTGGGAATCTCGCTTGAGCGAGAAAGGTGTCGCCTAGGAGAGAGTGGCTCACCTGGGTGAGTGAAATACTAGGCTATACTGAAGGATTCTCGCTTGAGCGAGAGTGGTCTCGCATGAGCGAGAGTTGTCTTGCCTGGGCGAGAAATGGCATTTTGGAACCTGTCGAGGCTGTGAGATTCTCGCTTGAGTGAGAATCCCTCACTTGAGCGAGAGAGCCAGATCTGAAAATTTAAAAAGGCTAGATTTTCTCGCTTCAGTGAGAACCCGACGAGTTTGCTTTATAATAGAAACTCCAAACACATTTTACGGTTAGAAATTGAGAGAGAAGAGAGGAGAAGGTGATTTTGAGAACAATAACTCGTGGGAATCATCTAGAAGCTTAGGAAGAGGTAAATCTCTTGATTCTAACTCTCTTTCTCCCTTTCAAACTCGTTTTTGGGTGTATGGGATCTCTTCTCAAAATTTGAGAAACCATGGAAACTCTTCCTTTTTAGTTGTGGTTCGTTTTAGTTAGTTTCTCTCTTGTAAACTCTTGGTTTAGAGTTAATATTCAAAGAACAGAAAGGGTTTGTGGGTTGATTCAAAAAAAACCCCAAAACCCCCAAATGAGAATGTGGTAAAAGAGGAGATGGGTGAAATGTTAGATTTAGAATATGGTTTATGAATGTTGAATGTTGAATAGAATGTGAATATGTATGTTTTGATGATTGGAAACTTGTAACGAAAATGGTTTTGGAAACATTGGAAACATGTGAATATTATGTATGTTTATGAATGTAATATGAGTTGTATGTATATTGTTGTGAATAAAGTACTGACTTTTGTTGTTGTTGGTGGGGATGAGGATAGATCCTAAGGTTGGAGGAAATCGCGGAGGAAACTTGTAAAGTTACTCGAAAATTGACCCCAACACTCACCAAGGTAAGGATAAGTCTTTAACTTATGCATTGTGTTAGAAAATGCGTCGATTTGCTGGTTGTGGATAATGAATCAAGTTGTTAACCACTTATTTATTATAAACATATATGGGTATGTTTGTACTAAAAATGGCGTGGATTTACTATTTCTGAATTGATGGAGTGTCAATGAAAATAAAACGCGATTTTTAGCCAACCATGATTGGTTAGCGACTTTGGCTCAAGCGATGTAGCAAGCTTTGGCTCAAGCGATGTAGCAAGGTTTTTCTCAAGCGATGTAGCAAGCTTTGGCTCAAGCGATGTAGCAAGCTTTGGCTCAAGCGATGTAGCAAGCTTTAGCTCAAGCGATCTAGCAAACTTTGGCTCAAGTTATGTAGCATGTTTTTCAAAGATATAAATGGTTATATCATTTTTAAGTATTTATGACTTTTAAACTGCTTACTTAACCTTATTCAAATGTGCATTAACTTACATTGACATTTATTGAGTTAACGACTTACTCCTTCTTGTTTTCTTTGTGTATTGTCAATGTTAACCCCATGGCAAGTACAAGGATGATTAGAGATGCTTGATTTGGAGTTTTAGAGACTTTGATGATTAGACTTTATGATTCTACATGCTCATGCATTACCTGAATATTTGATGACTTTGATTGTAACTAATGATACATTAAATTTTGTAAACACTCGACTTGACACATGATGACTCCATTATTGTATACATGCGAATTATGTTTTTCTGCAAATGGAAGTAGTAACTGTATGAACTGAAATTGCATGTTTAGTTTTATGAGACGATTAATGTAATGGGTGTTTTAAAGACTAAAAATTTGTATGCATGAAGGAATATGGGAAAATCAATGTAGAAAGGATTAAAATAAGCGAAACATTTTCAGTGGTAGAATTTGGGTTCTTACATTCGCTGCACTTAAACTTCTGATTTTGCAGAAAAAGTGGCCATAGTTTTGCAACAACTAATTCACCCCCCCCCCCCCCCTCTTAGTTGCATTCTCATTATTACAATTGGCACCACAACTATTTTTGAGTAAGATATTCTCATAATCTGATCCTACAACAAGATGGCCTCAAGATCATTCCAAGGAGAAGGCTCCAACATAAACAAACCTCCAAGTTTTGTTGGAGAGTGCTATGACTTCTGGAAAATCGGAATGAGGATTTTCATAGAGTCACAAGACTTGGGAATATGGAATGCAATCGAGGAAGGACCATATGTGCCATTCACGGTAGTCAACAACACGAGGGAAATAAAGACTAAATCTTCATGGAACGATGAAGATAAGAAGAAAGTGCAATACGAACTCAAGGCAAAGAACATCCTCGCATCGGGACTTGACATCGATGAATTCTTTAGAGTATCTAACTGCAAATCTGCAAAAGAAATGTGGGATACTCTAGAGACCACACGTGAAGGAACCAATGAGGTAAAGAGGTCGAGATTGAATACTCTTTCCCAGGAATACGAAATGTTTCGTATGAAGCCTGGAGAGAAAATTCTGAATCTCCAAAAGAGATTCACTCATCTCACTAACCATCTTATTGCACTTGGCAAAGTGCTGTCAAACAGTGACTTGAACTTAAAAGTTCTAAGATCACTTACAAGAACATGGCAACCAAAGGTAACAGCCATTTCTGAAAAGAAAAGTTTATCCAAAATGTGTTTGGCTGCTTTGTTTGGAAAATTGCAGGAACACGAACTTGAACATAGCCAAGTTGATCAACATGAAGAACAAGGGAAGATGAAGAAGAATATTTCTATCAAGGCAAAAATAGAGAAATATGAATCATCGGAGGATGAAGACGAAAAGGAAGAGACAGATGACATGAACCTCTTCATGAAAAAGTTCGGCAAGTTCCTTAGAAGGAACGAAGGCACTAGAACCGGTCAAATGAAAAAGTTCACCTGGAACAATGAGGCCACCACTTCAAACCAAAACTTCACATGCTTTGAGTCTGGCAAGCTTGGTCACATGAACATGGACTATCCAAATATCAAAAAGGGTTCTTTAAAAGTAAAGAACGAAATGAAGAATGGACGAAGAGCCTACATCGCTTGGGAAGATAATGACACAAGTTCAGCCTCTGAACCAGAAAGTGAAGAGTAGGCATATATCTCTTTAATGGTGTCTCATCACTCATATGATGAAAAGGAAAACGAATCTAACTTATTTTCTTCTTCTGAATTACAATCTGCTTTTAATGATCTGCATGATGAGTATATGAAATTAACTAAATTATTTCTAAAACAAAATACTGAATTAGATGTTCTTAGAAACAAACCCTCATCATCCTTATGTCAAAATTGTTTTACTCTTAAAGAAAAAGTTGTAACATTGAGTCTTGAACTCAATAAGATGAACAAGAGTAGCAAGAGTTTGAGTAAGATCATTAATGATCAAAGACACTCTACAGACCTAAGAGGTCTTGGCTATTCAAAAGGCTCTGATCTTAAAAAGCAAAGTAAGTCTACTATGATAGACTTTAAAAAATCATGTATCCATGCATCCATTCATAGTAAAAATAAAACTATGATACAAAAACATCAACTCATATGTTCTTATTGTAAAAGCCATGGGCATACACAAAATACTTGTTCTATTAGAAAATATGGTGTTCCCATAGGACATTTTAGATGGGTTGAGAAAGGATCTAACCATGTAGGACCCAAGACAAGTTGGGTACCTTAACTTAACCTTTTTTGCAGGAAAATTTGAGAGTCGCCTGCAACTTACGGTATTTGGATAGCGGCTGCTCAAAACACATGACGGGCGATCAAAGTAAGTTTTTTAAGAATGATAATGCATCTAAGAGGGGGGTGAATTAGTTGTTGCAAAACTATGGCCAATTTTTCTGCAATATCAAAGTTAAAGTGCAGCGGAAAAAGTATGTAGAAAAATAATGACTTTGAAAGATAGAAAGATAAGGAGAAGAGAGTACACATGTGTTTTATACTGGTTCACCTTTTTGTCCATCGAAGGCTAAGACCAGTACTCTTGACGCGCAATAGATTTATTTATTAAATATAATGAGTTGCAATTCCAAATATCTCACCCGAAGATCTCCTCGTACCTTACACACTCACTTATACTTAAAACCCTTGGAAAACCCTATTCCAAGTAACACCCTTGGAAAACACTATTCCAAGTCACTCAACCCTTTTCTCTTCACACCCTTGTTAAAGAAAGTGAACTTAGCAAAAGTGAAGAATATACAATATGGATGGATTGCCTTTACAAGTGTATATGACAATTATAAACTTGCAATCCAAAAACAACTCTTTATATGATAGATAATAATGCTCTTTTACTTTGAAAATGTTTGGAATGCACCTAGAAGCAACTCTAAAATAACTTACAAAGTTTAAGAGTATGTTGCTAAAAAGTGCAGAAAATTCAGAAAAGTGTAAGAGCTTTGTGTGAATTTTGTTATGAAAATTGTTGTGAGTTGTTGTGTCTGAGTTATGTGTTCCAATGCCTTTATATAGGCTTTCCAAACAACCATAACATCTCTAGGGAAGTGTAGGTTTCTTTGGAAATGAAACAAGTCAGTTTGAAGTGAAACCCTTTCACTTTGAAATCCGAAAACTGATGCAACAACTCTCAGTAATTGATTACAGCAAGTGGGTAATCGATTACCCAAACATCCTGTTAACAGCTTTTTCGAATTTCACACAGTGTAATCGACTACCATATTTGTGTAATCGATTACTCAAAGTTCCTGTCCAGCAGGTTTGTGAAATTGCCTTAGTGTAATCGATTACCATTCTTTGAGTAATTGATTACCCTGTTTTCTCAAAATGGTAATATGTTACTTAAAAGACAATAATGGATTACTTATAGCTGTTGGAGGATAGATAACTCTTTTCTCATTCGTGTAACTTGTTACTCAAGTAACGTAACCTGTTACATGTTATTTAGAAAAATCATTTTTATTCACACTTAGAATTTTCCGATTTTCTTGAAAACATTTTGAGCATTATTAACTAAGGTAATAAAGGAGTTTTTAGGAAAGAAGTACCTAAAAGACTTAGACTCTAAATCTTTGAGGCTTTGTCTTCTTTAGTCTTGATAGGTCTTCTTCCTTTCTTATTTTTAGTGATGTTGGTGTCTTCATCAAAATCGTGCCAAGGTCAGGAGCAAAATATTCTTCACAAGTTCTCTATCCTTACTCCAAGGGACAAAGGCTATGTCACATATGGTGACAAAACAAGGGAAGAATACTTGGAGTTGGTAGAATCGGCAAGCCACCCTCAACAACAATAGGAGATGTGCTATATGTGGAAGGACTCAGGCACAATCTTCTAAACATTATCAACTATGTGACAAAGGCTTCCATGTATCGTTCTACCCGGATAAACTCATCATTGAAAGTAAGAAATCTCAAAACTCTAAACTCATTGGTAAGAGGAATAATCACATTTATATGATAGACATAGACTCATCTCTCCCAATAACATGTTTAGTTGTAAATTATAATCATGGTGCATGGCTTCGGCATAGGAGAATTACTCATATTCATATGGATCATTTGATTAAGCTAATTAAGAAAGATTTAGTTGTTGGCTTACTCAAAATGAAGTTTGTTAAAGGCAAACTATGTAGTGCTTGTCAAATGGGTAAACAAACAAAAAGTTCTTTTAAATCAAAGCATATTGTTTCCTCTGATAGACCATTGTAGTTACTACACATGGACTTGTTTGGCCCTTCAAGGACAAAAAGTTATGGTGGTAATTACTATGCTCTTGTTATAGTAGATGATTTTCACTTTATACTTGGACTCTATTCTTAGCTCATAAGAATGAGGCATTCAAAGCTTTTAGAACTTATGCTAAAAGAGTCCGAAATGAAAATTCATTAAAAATCACTGCTATAAGAAGTGATCATGGGGGAGAATTTCAAAACGCCTCTTTTGAGGAATTTTGTGATGATCTTGGGATTAATCACAACTTTTCAGCTCCTAGAACTCTTCAATGGTAGAAAACTAAACATTTCTCATTAGCAGGTATTTGGTTGTAAATGTTTCGTTTTAAATAATGGCAAATAAAACTTAGGCAAGTTTGATGCAAAAGCTGATGAAGGAATATTCCTAGGGTATTCTCTCACGAGTAAAGCTTATAGAGTCTTTAACAAAAGAACTCTAGCCATGGAAGAATCCGTTCACGTTTCTTTTCATGAAACCAATCCCTTAATCAAGGAAAGGTTAACTCTTGATGAAGAGGACTTGCCAAGTTCCACTTTAAATGAAAAAGCTATTATTGACCCTACAACTAATACTGAGCATGTAGAAATGGATGATAGTCTATCCTTACAAGAAGAGCATATTCACTCTAATTTACTTAAAGAGTGGAGAATGAGATTACAAGTACTAGTCAAATTGCAACATCTGTTTCTTGCCTATGTTTCGATGAAGACAAAGCCGACCTGAAAAGCTTGAAGACTGGACGCATCAACATCCAACATGACCAAGACTCTGACTCTAGGAAGGTTTTAGTATTTCTAGAAGTACCTAAGATGCTTGCTTAGCTCTGATTCTAGGTTAGGTAACCCAAAATGATGATCGCCTCACGCGCTCGTAAGATTGCCTAAAAATCATTTTTGAGAGTCATCATTCTTCCTTTTAGTAGGATGCATCAAAATTATATTTTCTATGAAAATCATGCATCACACTAAGCACCTATCTATTTTGCAGGGTTACCTCTTAACCAAGAAAACTAATAGTCTTTCTTATAATTGATGCTAACAGTGATATAATCGATTATTTAACTACATAGACCCATTAATCGATTAAGAGTCATTTTAATCGATTAATTAGAGTTCTAGTAACTCTGGTTTTTGATTCTTGGCAGTTACAATCGATTATGTATTCTGTTAATCGATTATGTTCAACAGAAATGTGTGTAAGGATCCAAATTCTACCCTTGAAATTTTTTCCTTATTTTAATCCATTTATACATACATTCGTCATTACACTTTGATTATTCATTAATAATTACTTAAAACCTTTTTAACATGCCATACCACAACACATCTTCATATGACAGAAAAACATAATTTTTTTTAATGTATCCCGGTAACTACCGCATACAACTAGCTATGAGATTCCAAAATACCCATAGCTACAAACATCCAGAGTTACGATTATCCAAAAATTATAAAGATCATAGTTACAAATACTTATCCGCAAATATTCAATCATGATACAAAAATGTGCAAATAGACAAATCCAATTTTAAAAGCTCCCATGGCTCCAAATCTAGCATCCTTAACTCATCCAATTACCTACAATGGGATTATCAAATGACAACACGCAAACGTACAAAAGAGTAAGTCATTTAATTCAATAAATATCATTTGATATAATCCACATTTAAACAGAGTTAGATAATAATTTAAGCATTTCAACACAAATCATTGCATTTCATATTATATCTTACTACATCATACAACCGTCTTACTTTCCCATTTTTTTCCATGTCAAACCTTGTTAATCCTCTTCTTCATTCCCATGCTACATAGCCATTTCCCACTTACACATCATTCCACAATACCACTTAGGCAAGACCTTCGATTCAATACCATGTAGGCAAGACATTCAATTCATTACCACTTGGGCAAGACATTCAATTCAATACCACTTGGGCAAGATCGATTCAATACCACTCAGGCAAGACATTCAATTCATTACCACTAAGGCAAGACATTCAATTCATTACCACTAAGGCAAGACATTCAATTCAATACCACTAAGGCAATACATTCAATCCATTACCACTAAGGCAAGACATTCAATGCATTACCACTAAGGCAAGACATTCAATTCAATACTACTAAGGCAAGACATTCAATCCATTACCACTAAGGCAAGACATTCAATTCATTACCACTAAGGCAAGACATTCAATTCAATACCACTAAGGCAAGACATTCAATCAATTACCACTAAGGCAAGACATTCAATCCATTACCACTAAGACAAGACATACAATTTTCTTTGATACATTCAACATCATTTTCCTTTCGAGTCAACTACATAGAACCGCATATCTCATAATGCATATCTCGAAATAAAATGCTTATCCTTACCTTGGTGAGCGTTGGGTTTTGTCTTTGTTAACCTTGCAAGTTCCACCGACACCGCCTCCAACCTTAGGATGTTTCCTCATTCCCCCCATATGGCAACAATGTTAGTCATTTATTCCAAATAACACATAAACAATTTATATTGCATTTTTAACCAAACAAAAGATTTAACACATTTTCAATGTTTCCAAACTATTTTCATTAAAAGTTTCCAAACATCTAAAACATATATATTCACCTCATATTTCAATATTAAAGTACGTACTCATCTTCTACATTTAGCACTTTACCCATTCCCTTACTTAACCGCATTTTCATTTTAGGTTCTTGGGGTTTTCATGAACCAACCCACAAACTGAAAGTGTGCATGTCAAGAGGAACACTTTGGAAAGCTCTTCTTATATGACTTGGTTTTGATGAGGACAACTTGTGCTAACATGAGCTTGAAGATCATCAACAAATCAACATGCTTAAGCCTTCCGATTGGTATCTTGCTTAGACTAGATTAGTTTAGGTTGAGTCCAAGGCTTAAGTCACCTAATACATATCTCAATTGCATAAATCTTTTAAATCTTTTTCATCTTGAGATATGTCATTCATAATATGTTCATGCATCATATAAATACATGTACATGTGCATTCTAGGCATAATCTAAGTATTAAACATGTATGAATTTAAGTGCATAACATATTTGAAGTTTTTACACATGAAAGAGTGCTGTTAATCGATTACCACTTGGCTTAATCGATTAATCTAACTGTTTGCACAGTGTAATCGATTACAACAAATGTCAATCGATTAATCTAACATTTTTGTGAAGCTTAATCGATTAAAGCTGTCGTTAATCGATTAACTGGGCTTTTATTTCAATTCTTTATAAACTGCATTTTCAGAATTGATCTCAGAAGTTGCATGTTAATTTTTTAGAGAGTTAGAGCATTTTTTCGTGTTAATTGTTGCATCTAGTTGTAAATGCATTTGTGAGATTAGAAAAGAGAGAATTCTATGCTTTAGGATTGAGTGCTTTTCATGATACATTTCTCATCTTTTCTTCTCACATGTTCTTGCATTTTTTACATGATTCTTGATTAGATGTTTACATATTATGCATTCTGTTTTTCACTAATACATTTTTCATACTGCATGAGCGTGTATTAGGTGATTAGAGTAAAGCCTTATCTTGTTAGATATAAGTCTTGTTATAGCTTAAGTTTACTCTGTATTGCTTTGTTTGAAAAAAGTGTTGTAATTGTGGGAATCTCAAGGTGTCATATCACCAAGAGATTGAGTGTGTCTTCACTGAGTGTTAGACTTAGGGATAAGTAAAGAACAAGGTTCTTAGCTGGGGCTACGCCGAAAGAAAGGTTTTCTTTGTCGATAGGAAGGGAGTCAAACCATAGAATAGGTTTCTTTTTATCTTGTAAGTGTCTAATTGTTGTAATTGGATAGTGTGTATGTAATTAACATTCATTCAATTATAGTGAAGAAAAATCTCCCAAATCAGCCGGGAGGCCTGGATGTAGTTTGCGGTGGACAAGCAAACGAACCAGGATAAAATTCTTGTTGCAGGACTTTTTCTATCTCTTTCTCTTTATTGCATTTGATCGATTAATTTGTTAAGTAGATTTAATTGATAATCTGTGTCTATACTGTATTACTTGTACTCTGATAAAATTCTGTAAGCCTGGTATAATCGTTTCATTATCAATTAATTGTCGAGCAAGAAACTGTACTTGCATTTGCTTACTGTCACGGTTTAATCGATTAAGTGTGGTGTGTTAATCGATTACTTCAGTCTGTTAATCGATTAAGTGGACTGTGTTGAAAGTGTTAATCGATTACCCTGTTTTGTTAATCGATTAATCAAGGTGTTTTTCAGCATTAAGTGTTGTTTTCGAAAAGCGGACATTCTAACCGCTACACCTATTCAACCCCCCCCCCCCCCTTCTAGGTGTATTGTAATCACTGATACCTAACACAAACCCTCTCCATACAATGACTGTTATAGTTCTTTCCGATTGACCGTCCGTTTGTGGATGATAAGCTGAACTCAATTTCAACTTAGTTCCCAAAGCGGATTGCAACTAGTCCAAAATTTTGAAGTGAAACGGGGATCCCTATCCGATACAATATTCGACAGTATTCCATGCAAACGAACTATTTCTTAGAAATACAGTTCCGCCAATCGTTGCAAAGAATATCTCATGTTCATAGGTAGAAAGTGTGTAGACTTAGTCAACCGATCCACTATCACCCATATCGAATCATACCCTTTCTGAGTCCTTTGGAAAACCCAATACAAAATCCATGGAGATACTTATACCGCTTCGAAACAGGAATCTCTAGTGACTGCAACTCTCCCGCTGGCCGCTGATGGTCAATATTGGCTTTCTAACAGACAAGACAACTCGAGACATACAAAGCCATATCCTTTTTCAACCCAGTCCACCAAAACAGAGTTTTCAAATCTTGGTACATCTTTGTAGTCCTCGGGTGAAAACTCATTTTACTCTTGTGGACTCCTCTAGAATACTCTTTCGCAAACTCTACATCACGAGGCACACACTCTCCCCTTTGTAACGCAACATCCCACTAGGATCCGATGTGAAATCGGTCTCCTTCCCACTCATCATCAAATCTCGCTTAACCATTAGCTCACTATCCTCAACTTGCATTGATCGGATTTGGTCAAAAAATTCATTTGTGACCCCTTAAGCATTCCTAACATATACTATGTGGTCCTTATTTGAACTTCCAAGTTCATATCTCTGAACTCCTCAATCAGTTTTTTCTTCTCGGATCATCAAAGCCGACATGTGCAAAGACTTCCGACTTAAAGTGTCGGCCACCACATTGGTCTTTCCCGGGATGGTCCTGCAATCCAAAATCATATTCCTTAAGAAATTCCACCACCTTCTCTGTGTCGTGTCAGTTCCTTTGATCAAAAAAATATTTCAAACTCTTGTGGTCGTTGTACACTTCAAATCTTACACCATAAAGATGGTGTCCTCCCGATTTTCAATGAAAAAGACCACTACGGCTAGTTCCAAGTCATTGTGTAGGTAGTTTTGCTTGTGAGTTCTCAACTGTCGAGAAGCATAGGCAACAACCTTCCCTTCCTACATCAAACACAACAACGAAACCTGCTTGGAAGATCACAATAAACACTGAAATCCCGATCAGAACAAGGAGAACCAAACACGTGTGATGTAAGTCAAACCTCCGCTTCAACTCTTGAAAGCTTCTTCACAACGAATTGTCCATACATACGGTTTCCCTTTCTGGTAAGCTTAGTTAGGGGGTATGCCAACTTGGAAAACCCCCTATGAACTTTCTGTAGTAACCTGCTAAACCCAGAAAACTCCCGATCTCAATAACTGACTTGGGTACTTCCCATTCCATAACTGTCCTTACCTTAGAAGGGTATACTTGCTACCCCTTCCTTGGATATTACATGTCCAGGAAAGTTTACCGATTCCAACCAGAAATCACATGTGGACAATTAGCATACAACCGATTCTTACTCAGAAGATCTATAACAAATCTCAGGTGGCTATGCATGTTTCCTCCTCGGCTTTTGGAGTAAACTAGAATGTTCATCACTAAATACCACAACGAATGAATCCAAATTCGGATGAAAAAAGCTAATTCATGTAGTCGGTAAATATGTTGGGGAATTCGTTACAACCAAAGGGCATCACCAAATACTCAAAATGTCCATACCTCGTCCTAAAAGTAGTTTTAGAAATATCCTCAGACTTCACTCGAAGTTGGTGGTAACCTGACCGAAGGTCAATCTTTGAAAACACCACCACTCCTCTCAACTGATCCCAAGTCATCGATCCTAGGCAAAGGATACTTGTTCTTGATGATGACCTTGTTCAACTGTCTATAATCAGTGCACAACCTCATACTCCCATCTTTCTTCTTAACCAACAAATAGGCGCACCCCACGGTGAGACACTAGGACGAATAAACTTCTTTGCCAACAAGTCCTCAACCTGCTTTTTCAACTCAGCCAACTCCAACGGTGCCATCCTATAAGGAGCTATAGAGATGGGTCCCGTTCCCGACACCAAGTCAATGGAGAATTCAACTTCTCTGATTGGAGGTAGTTCCGAAATATCACTAGGGAACACATCAGGAAACTCTCGAACTATTGGAATATCCTCAACTTTGAGTTTCTCGATACCCTCAAAGGATGCCATCAAAACAAATATGACTCCTCCCACCCTTAAAGGAGGTTTTGATTCCTTTAGGCGACAACATCTTCATGTTACAAGCATCATCAGAAATCTCACCCAGATATCCAAACACGACGGTCTTATCAGCACCAATTAAGCAATCACATGGTTTGTTGATAACTAGTCCAATTCCCAGAATTAAATCTAAAACTGGGACAGTGGTAAGCAGATTAAATCCATGGTAAAATGTCCTACCGTTTACCACAACCGGACATCGAGACACAAACGTCGACACCACCATAGACACACCTAGTTGGGGTGGATACGACCAAGTCGAAAGGCCAATGACTCAGTTTCGCAATTTCAGTCTATCCACGCATTCAACAGATACAAAGGAGTGTGTCACTCCCGAATCCAACAAACACTAAAAGAGGAATACCTGCCACCATACAATTTACCTTGGATCAGACCATCAACATCTGACGCCTCTGTACCGCTCATGCTAAATACTCTGTCGGTGGATCGAGGTCGTTCATGCCCTTACAAAATTCACATTGTGCCGTAACTTCGGACAATATCTCTTGATATGCCCTTGTCCTCCATAATGGAAGCACCCATTTACCGATCCGGGACAAATTATTGCCATAAGTGTCCTCGACCATATTTGTTGCACATAGGATAGGAGTTTGATCCCCCTGCAGCAGTGGTAGTGGCTGGCCTATGAAGACCACGAGTGCAATGGTTGCTAGGTGGCTCATAAGGTCGTCGGTCTTCGGCCACTTTCTCCTTACCCCTTCCTTGCACAAAGTTGCGCTGAAGTACATAGTTTCGGGGAGGGTTCACCTTGCCAGTTGCAGCGTCCCTTACTCGCACATCATCCATATACATTCTACACTTGTTCACCATTGTAGGGAAGTCAAAAATCTCTTAGTGGCAAAACATCACCTTAAACCAGGTTTCAGACCCATCTCGAACTTGTCACATTTGGACCTCCCGTCTACCTCAAGTTCGGCATAGGGGCAATACCGGGCCAATTCCTCGAACTTGGCCGCGTACTCCCCCACGGTCTAACTCCCTTGATCTAGCTACATAAATTCCACCTCCTTTTTCCTCTTCAAGTATGCAGGAAAGTATTTCTGAAGGAACTTGCCCTTGAAGGCCTCCCAATTAATGATTTCCCCTCCGTCTCCATCTTCCTCCGAACCATCTCCCACCAGATTTCAACCTCCTTTACTAGCATATAGGTGGCATATGCCACTTTATGAGCATCAGAACAGCTTATGGCCCTGAAGATCCTCTCCAATCCTTGGACCCATTCAATGGCAGCATCAGGAGCAAACCCACCTTGGAACTTACTAGGGTTCCTCCTGCAAAACTCATGCAGACCTCTATATTTTGCCGGTCCGGGTGGGACTAAGGGTTGCGAACTCGGACTCGGTGCTGGATTTTAGTTCAGATTATGCAAGTTCTCATTAATCTGTTGCGAGGAAGCCACCATCTGAGCAAACAAGAATCACAAAGTCACACAACAGTTTGTACACATCATGTAATTTAATCACATAAAAGTCATGAACAAGAACGTGAGGCCATACCCTAGGCTGCATGATTAATTATGCTCTGATACCATATTCTAAGGACCGAATTCTACCCTTGAAAATGTTTCCTTATTTTAATCCATTTATACATACATTCGTCATTACACTTTGATTATTCATTAATAATTACTTAAAACCTTTTTAACATGCCATACCACAACACATCTTCATATGACAGAAAAACATAATTCTTTTTAATGTATCCCGGTAACTTACCGCATACAACTAGCTATGAGATTCCAAAATACCCATAGCTACAAACATCCAGAGTTACGATTATCCAAAAATTATAAAGATCATAGTTACAAATACTTATCCGCAATATTCAATCATGATACAAAAATGTGCAAATAGACAAATCCAATTTTAAAAGCTCCCATGGCTCCAAATCTAGCATCCTTAACTCATCCAATTACCTGCAATGGGATTATCAAATGACGACTCGCTAACATACAAAGGAGTAAGTCATTTAATTCAATAAATATCATTTGATATAATCCACATTTAAACAGAGTTAGATAACAATTTAAGTATTTCAACGTAAATAATTGCATTTCATATTATATCTTACTACATCATACAACCGTCTTACTTTCCCATTTTTTTCTATGTCAAACCTTGTTAATCCTCTTCTTCATTCCCATGTTACATATCCGTTTCCCACTTACACATACTTCCACAATACCACTTAGGCAAGACCTTCGATTCAATACCACGTTAAGCAATACATTCAATTCAATACCACTTGGGCAAGACATTCAATTCAATACCACTTGGGCAAGACATTCAATTCAATACCACTTGGGCAAGACATTCGATTCAATACCACTAAGGCAAGACATTCAATTCATTACCACTAAGGCAAGAAATTCAATTCATCACCACTAAGGCAAGACATTCAATTCAATACCACTAAGGCAAGACATTCAATCCATTTCCACTAAGGCAAGACATTCAATTCATCCCACTAAGTCAAGACATTCAATTCAATACCACTAAGGCAAGATATTCAATCCATTACCACTAAGGCAAGGCATTCAATTCATTACTACTAAGGCAAGACATTCAATTCAATACCACTAAGGCAAGACATTCAATCCATTACCACTAAGGCAAGACATTCAATCCATTACCACTAAGGCAAGACATACAACTTTCTTTGATACATTCCACATCATTTTCCTTTCGAGTCAACTACATAGAACCGCATATCTCATAATGCATATCTTGAAATAAAATGCTTATCCTTACCTTGGTGAGCGTTGAGTTTTGTCTTTGTTAACCTTGCAAGTTCCACCGACACCGCCTCCAACCTTAGGATGTTTCCTCATTCCCACCATATGGCAACGATGTTAGTCATTTATTCCACAATAAAAACAAACAATTTATATTGCATTTTTAACCATACAAGAGATTTAACACATTTTCAATGTTTCCAAACTATTTTCATTAAAAGTTTCCAAACATCTAAAACATATATATTCACTTGATATTTCAATATTAAAGTACATACTCATCTTCTACATTTAGCATTTTACCCATTCTCTTCTTTAACCACATTTTCATTTTAGGTTTTTGGGGTTTTCATGAAACAACCCACAAACCCTCTCCATTCTTTGATACCAACTCTAAACCAAGAGTTTACGAGATAAAAACAACATAAAGCGAACCATAACTCAAAAGGATGATATAAATTTCTTGATCTTCTTTCTCTTTCCCTTATCTTTTACTTTTTCAAGCATATTGAGTTTCTTGCATTCTTTAACTTGAAAGATTGAATCTTTATCCATAAAGATTGAGTCTTTGATATCTGTATAATTGATGTGTGATGTTTGTGATATCCTGGTGAGAAATTGCATGATTCTTGGATAGCTTGTTTACCAAGAAACCATTTCACTAAGTTGTTGTTTCTGGTTTTTCTATTCTATATAATCGATTATTTGATTTTGTTAATCGATTAATTTTGTCTCTGATAATCGATTGTGCTTTCTGTTAATCGATAATTGCTGAATATTTTTGATATTATTGATTCTCTGTGCATAAATTCGAAAAGCGGATATATTGACCACTCACACCTATTCACCCCCCCCCCTCTAGGTGTTATATTCTGATTGACAAGTACCCCAACAAGTGGTATCAGAGCTAGTACATGAGTGCTAGCATAATCGCTTCGATCGTTGATCCTCGGGAAATCAAACGATGGGATCTACAAATCCTTTTGTCGGTGAGGTTGCATCCATTAACCGTCCACCGATTTTCAGTGGCAAAGGGTACGCCTACTAGAAAGTGAGGATGAGAAATCTTCATAGATGCCATTGATACAAACATTTGAGATTCTGCTATGAATGGTCCTTACACACCACTATACTACTTAGTGGAAGGTGAGACGAAAGACAAACCTAAACATCACGTCCGCACTATCTTATGATGAGTTCTTTCTAGTCTCACAGTGTAATAGTACCAAAGAAGTGGGACACTTTACAGTGACTCACGAAGGCACTAGCGAGGTCAAGTGCACTAGATTGAATGCTTTAACTCATAAATATTTATTGTTTCGCATGTTTCCAAATGAATCTATTGGTGATATGCAAAACGTTTTACTCATATTGTAAATCATCTAGTTGCCTTATTAAGACTTTTTTGAAAGGATAATTAACTAACAAGTCTTAATTAAGATGTCTTGACAGGAACTGGCAGCCGAAGTGGCTGCTATCATGGAGTCAAAGGATCTTGATTCGATGGCGTTAGCAATGCTTTTCGGCAAGCTCCAAGAACATGAAATGGAGCTTGGTCGCCTGACCTTGCACGAAGAATCAGACAAGAGTAAAAAGGGAATATCACTAAAAGCAACTACTTTCTCAGGACCAAGAAGACAAAGATGATGATGAGTCTGATTCATAAATCGACACTAAAACAACCATGACGCTTCTAGTACGAAAATTCAACAAATATCTAAAGAAGAGAGGAAGCTCAAATAGGTTTCAAAGAGAAGGAAATGCGCAATTTGACTTTCAAAAAGAAGAACTCAAAGGAAAAGTTCTCGTGTCATGAATGTGGAAAAGTTGGACACTTGAAGTACCAATGTCCAGTTTATCTAAAGAAGGTCGGAGGCGAAAAGAACACCTCTATGGACTTCAAATCAAAGAAAGCCTATATTGTATGGGATGTTCCGGAAGATGGCTCAACAACAAGCACCTATGTTGAAGAGGAAACTGCAAAGACTTGTCTCATGGTGAATGACAATGAAGTTGTCACCTCCTCAATGGTTGACAAACTCGATGAGGCAAGTTCTCATGAATCTAGTTCATGTACTACCTCTACTAATTTACCTACATATGATGAACCATATAATGCTTTTGTTGAGATGCATGAAGAACTTAATAAAGTTGCTAAAATAACGTATCAGAGAGAATTATTCTATTGCATGAGAAGAAAAAATTGCTAGCATGCAAAAAGAATTAGATGAACTTA